>PVJO010000167.1:223114-298081 GCA_004026905.1 Hystrix cristata
GAGTCTGAGAGAGAGAGAGAGAGAGAGAGAGAGAGAGAGAGAGAGAGAGAGAGAGAGAGATCCAATCCAGGACCGAGCTCACAGACCAGAGAAGCAGACAGCAGAGGACACAGATGACAGGTTGAGAGTCAAGGGGACCCTGGGCGCAGAGATCCAGTGGCTGGCAGGACAGAAGAGGCCCGGGACAGCGCCCAGACAGGCGGGGGCGGAGCACGAGGCCGGCCCGCGTGGGACCTGTCCAGTCATACCAGGCGGGAGGGCCGGCCGCCCTGCTGCTGCGCTCCCAGGAGGGTATCCAACTCCTCTTGGCTGTGCAGTGAGTGGACTCCCTCGGGGCCCGGGCATCCCGATGCCTGCAGCCTCCTGAAACACACATGACCGCCCGGCACTGCCCTTTGTGGTCCGCGGCCAGTGATGGGCACCCGGAGGAACTCGCCTGAGCCCAGCCCTGGTGCGTGCCCACCCCCACGCCCCTCACGCCAGACCCTCCCGTTGCTTGGGCTCAGCCCAGACTCAAACTGGCCTCCCTTTGGGGCTCCGCGGCTGCAGAAGAGCAGAACCGGCTGCGGGCAAGGCTGACGCCTGCTGGCCAAAGTGGGTAGTGCTCTCGGGAAGACCATCCCGCACTGTTGCCAGAGGGGAAGCGTTGGCTGTCTTCTCACTCCTTGCCTGGTTCGGATGCCGCCCTCTGCCTTTGCTCTGCTAAATGGCGAATTAAGGCTCCCTTCCCTCTCGACCAGAGGCACAGAACTGATGCCTGATCCTGAAAGGTGGTTGACATGAGACCCTTGAGACGCAGGTGGACCACGCACGGGTTGCCGGGGCATTCCCGCTGCTACGAGGGAGGTGCCGTGAGCCTGCAGACCCTCCTTCCGCCCGAGTTCCTACCCAAGCCAGTCGTGGAGCTCCACACTCAGCCCGACAGCCGTGCCCAGCAGCTGGAGGACGTCAGGCCACGCACCAGACCGAAGGGCTCTTGTCCTCAGGGCCGTTGCCGAAGCCGAGCAACGGTGCCCTTCCTCGGCCAGTGCGCCCCTTCGAGCGCCTCCCCAACTGAACCGTGCATGGGCCCCTGCACCTTCTCTTTCTGACTTCCTCTGTCTTTGGGGAAGTGGTCAGGGATTTTCCAGGGCCGTAGGAAGAGATGGGCCAAGCATATGCCCAACTCTGAGCAAGAGTTGCTGCCCCCATTGCAGCACTGTACAGGGTTAGTCTGAGACCTTAGGGTGGCCTCAGCCTGGAACCAGCACGTGGGAGGAATCGGACCAGAGAAGGCCCAGGGCCCCCACTCCGAGTCCACTTTGCCCAAGAAAGCTCCTAAAATTCTCTGGCCTCGATTTTTTCATCTGTAAAATGAGGAGATTGGGTGGTATGGTCTCTGAGTTCCCTCTAGCTCTGACATCATCATATGGTTCTATGAAACCCAAATCTGGAGGTGGAGGCAATAGGAGCTAAGTGTCAGCCGGTTGGGGTGGTGCACGCCTGTAATCCCAGCACTCTGGGAGACTGGGGCAGGAGGATCCCAAGTTCAAGCCCTGTCTTGATGATTTAGCGAGACCCTGTCTCAAAATAAAAAATTAAAAATGCTGGGTTCAATCCTGGTAACACACACACACAAACACACACACACAAACACACACACACACAGACCCAGATGTCCCATAACTTATCCCAGCTTCACATGCCCACTCTCACAGACAACCTGCTCTTGAAATCAGGTAAAAAGAAGGTGGTAGGGGGCCAGGGATTTAGCTCAGTGGTTAGAGTGCTTGCCTCACAAGCATAAAGCCCTGAGTTTGATTCCCGGGAGCAAAGAAAAAAAAAAAAAAAAAGAAGGTGGTAGGGCCATTGGAGACAGCCCCATTCTCGAAGGCAGGGTCCATCCTAAGGCTTATAATAGGCTGGGTTCCAATTCTACAGGGGAAGAGCCAAGCGTGGTGATACACACCTGTAATCCCAGCATTCGGGATGCTGAGGCAGGATTGCCATGAATTTGAGGCCAGCCTGGGTTACATAGTTGAAGTTCAAGGCCAGCCTGAACTACATAGCAAGATCCTGCCTCAAAAACAAAAACAAACAAACAAACAAAATTTTAAAAACTTCAAAAAGCTGGAGCTTTAGCTCAGTGGTTAGAGTGCTTGCCTTGAAAGCAGAAGACCCTGAGTTCAATCCCCAGCACCAAAAAAACAAACAAACAAAACAAAACAAAACAAAAAACTTCAAAAATAATTCTCCAGGAGAAAGACTAGAAGCCCAAATCTCCTCAACCCCTGTCATTTTTTGTTTGTTTGTTTGTGACAGCATCTCACTGTGCAGTCCAGGCCAGCCTTGGATTCAATATGTGAGCTAGACTGGTCTGGAAATGAAGATCTTCCTGTCTCAGCCTCCTGAGTACTGGGATTATAGGGAGACTTCTAGGGAGACCACTTCAAGGAAAGGACAAGGACATTGGAATATTTATTTTCGACAACTTCCTCCAGGGTTCAAGGCTGGAAAGGGAGAGGGACAGGAGATCCCAGGGGCTTACCTGCTCAGTGGGTCCTGGAACTCCCTGCCTGGCCCCCAGCTATGTCTTTTGAAGGGGTCATGGGTGTGGCTGTGGGTATGGAAAGCCCCTGCCCTTCGGAGTGGTACAGCCTGGAAGCCATTCCCCTCTTTCTGATTTTCTTCCTTCTCCTCCTCCTCCTCCTCCTCCTCTTCCACCTCCTCCTCTTCCTCCTCCTCTTCCTCCTCTTCCTCCAGCTGTTTTATGGATTCGATGGCTGACAGGCAGCGGCGAGTGCGGCCCTGGGGCTCAGGGTCTCCACTTTCTGGGAACAGTTCTGGGGCAGCTCTGTTCATGGGCAGCAGCCGCGGGCCAGCCTGAGTCAGGAAGAGAAGGCGAGCAGAGTTCTTAGAACTGTGGAATGGGAAGCAGGTCACACAGTCAGCAGGCCTTGGAGCGCTGCTCACACTCAGTTACTGCACCCAGCCCTGGAGAATGGCTGGCTCAGGGTCACAGTGAGCTACCCATAGTCGTGTCTAGAACCTGGGTTTCCCGCCTCCCAGTCTAGTGTTCTTTCTAGTACAGAAAGAGATCTCTGTGCGCTTTGGCAGAAAGCCGAGCAAAGAGAAGCGCATACTGTTCCTGCTGGGCTTGGTGGTGCATGCCTGTAGTCCAAGCTACTAGGGAGGCTGAAGCAGGAGGACCCCACAAATTCAAGAGCAGCCTGGGCCATATAGAGAGACTACACCTCAAATACAAAAAAGATACTGTAATTTACATTCTAGTGGATGGGTGAGTATGTGTGCATGTATGTGTGTGTGTGTACACAAGCAAGAGCATAAATGACACATGACTAAAAATGACTGGCTAGAGTATGCCAAATGCCACAAGAGAAAATTGATCCAAAGGCTTTGGGCCATCAGGTGTGGGGTGACGTTAGCATTCTGAGTCAGAAAAGACAGAAACAGCCTTGTGCTGCACCTGGAGGCAAAGTAGCGCAAAGGTTGGCCTGGGCGGGACAGGTCCTGAGTGAGGGAGGGTTGTGGCTTCTCTCTCTGAGAAGGGCCGCCCGGACTCCCCAAGAGCAGAGAGAAGGGCACCAGGCATCAGCCGAACCTTGCTCCTCTCTGACCCTCTCCCACACGGGCTTGAGTTTTGTTTTTTTAGGGTATTTTTTTGTCTGTGTGTTCGTTTTATTTTTAGCAGTACTGGGGATTGAATCCAGGGCCTTCACACCAAGCCACATCCCGGGCCCATTTTTTTTTCTTTTTAAAAAAAATTTTAGTTTATTGGTACTGTGTGCAGAACGTAATGTTTACACACAGAGCTGGTACATGTGCATAACACATCTTAATTACTTTTCTTTTTTTTTTCTTCTTAATTACTTTTCTTTTACCCTTTATTCTTCCCCTGCCTTCCCCTCCTTCCATCTCTTGATCCCTTTCCCCACTGAGAATAATCTTTCTCCCTATTTTCTATTATCTATCTTTTATTTTTGCATTTAGTAAAAATAAACCATGCAATATTTATTTTATTTTATTTTATTTTTGGTGCTGGGGAATGAACTCAGGACCTTGTGCTTGCCAGGCAAGCACTCTAACCACTGAGCTAAATTCCCAGTCCCAACCATGCAATATTTAAACTTGTGTGTCTGATTTATTTCAGTTAACATAATGGTCTCAAGCTGTGTCCACTTTCCTACAAATGACTCAAGTTTATCTTTCTTTTTTTTTTTTTTTTTTTGGTGCTGGGGATTGAACTCAGGGCCTTGTGCTTCCGAGGCAAGCACGCTAACCACTGAGGTAAATTCCCAGCCAAATTTATCTTTCTTTATGGCAGAGTAGTACTCTATTTATCCATTCATCTGCTGATGGACATATAGGCCACTTCCAAGATTTAGCTATTATGAATCGTACTGCTACAAACATGGGTGTGCTTCTAGCTGGGTGTGGTGGTGCTTGCCTGTAATGCCAGCACTTAGGAGGCTGAGGCAGGAGCACTGCCACAAGTTCAAGGCCAGCCTGGGTTCTGTAGGGAGTTTCAGTCAAGCCTGGACTATGTAGCAAGACCCTGTCTCAAAAGACAAAAACAAAAACAAAAATAAAACAACACCCATGACTCTTTGGCCAAGTGTGGTGGCCAAAACAACACCATGACTCTTTGGCACTCGGGAGGCTGAGGCAGGAGGATTGCTGTGAATTTGAGGCCAGCCTGGGATACATAGCGTGTTTGAGACCAGCCCGAACTACATAGTGAGACCCTGTCTCAAAAAGCAAAAAAATAAAAAATAAAAAAACACCCCAAAACCAAAACATGACTATGCGTGTATCACTGTAATATGATCTCTTTAACTCTTTCAGGAAACTACCTAGAAGGGCCCAGCTCTTTTTTCATTTTTTATTTTGAGACAGGGTCTCTCTGAGTCACTAAATTACCCAGGCTGGGCTGGAACTTGCGAGCCTCCTGCCTCAGCCTCTCAGAGTGCTGAGATTCGAAGTCTGTGCTGCCATGCCTGGCTGGCTTCAGGTGCTCCTCTTTTTTTTGTGGTGCTGGGGATTGAACTCAGGGCCTTGTGCTTGCAAGGCAAGCACTCTAATCACTGAGCTAAATCCCCAGCCCCCAGGTGCTCCTCTTAAAGCCAAAAGTAAGCCTCACTCCAGAAAGAAGTACCAAGTGCCAGGGCACCGAGGTGGTGGAGGGACAAGAAGGGAAATAATACACACCTTGTACCTCTGGATATGCCACCCTCAGGCCCTGACTTGGAGACCTGTTGGAAGGAGCCTCTTGGGCTCCATTGCTCCCAGGACCACCTTGGCTATTGAGATGTCCAGATGCCCAGAAGAGCCAGGAGCCTTGAGCAGCAACCCCCCGCCCCAGCCTTCTGGGGGTTCAGACTTCTTCTGTGCCAACTCCCCCAGGGAAGTCTGGTGCCAGGAGGGTCCCTCGGGTCTGCTTCCCTCCCTCCATGCTGTCTGTCCCCTGCCCCACACCCTGGAGGTGCTGAGGACAAGTCTCTGGGAATGGGGACTGTCACCTCTTCCCCAAAGGAAAGTCCCTGCTGGCAGCATTTCCAGAGGCCGGGAAACTGGCCCAGGCCCTGTGCCCACCTGTGTCCCTCCTGTCCCCAAGCAGGAGACGGTGGACCCCTGGGCACGCCCCAGAGGAGACCTCACCTTCCTTGTCTCCATGTGCTCCGGCTGCTGGCTGCTGGACAGATCGCAGGGGCCAGGAAAGAGCCTGAGAGCCAGGACATGGCTCCCACAACAGCAGCCTCTAAGGCTGAGACCAGGCTGGGCATGGGGACTCACACCTGTAATCCCAGCACTTGGGAGGCTGAGGCAGGAGGATGGCCATGTGTTTAAGGCCAGCCTGGGCTACATAGTGAGTTCAAGGTCAACCTGGACTACACAGTGAAACCCTGTCTCAGAAAAAGAAAAAAAAACAAAACCTAAAAATAAAATAAAAAGCATTGTGAGAGACTGTGGTGGGTGAATGAATAGGAACTGCTGCTCATTAGGAATGGGAGGAGGGGCTGAGATCGAAGAGCACCCAGAGAATATTAGGATCTTGGGTGTTTTGCTATTCAGTGCTATCCCAGAAGCAAAGGCTTGACTCGAGCTATAAACCACACCAAATTCCTGCCTGCTGTTTGTTCCTGCTGTGCCCACACTGGGGATGGGACCCAGTACAGGACAGTGCAGCACTCTACCACTGAGCTACATCTCAGCCTTTTTCACATTTTGTTTTGAAACATGGTCTCCCATTGTGGCATTGAATCTGCGATCCTCCTGCCTCAGCCTCCCAAGCAGCTGGGATCACAGGCATGGATCACCTTACTTGGCCACAGGATTGAATTTGGAAAGATGAATGAAATCTGGCCAGTTGAAGACCTTTCTTTTTCTCTACTCCTGAAGGCACTCCTGCTGGAGGAAGAAGGGTGAGCAGGTGGTCACTGGCCCCACCAACAGGCCCATCTTCCTCCCCTCACATCAGCTACAGTCTGACCTCTCCTCAAAGCTCTGCTCTTCTCCCCACACTGGATCCATGGTCTCTGCCCATTTTACAGATAAAAATGGAATTTGCTGGGCAGCTCCTCCCTCACACCCTCATTTCATGTCTGTTTCTCCTGCGTTCTGACCCCCTCATCATGCAATGATGCCGATACTTTTTATTATTTCCTTCACATGTGATGAGGCTTAGCAAGCCTTCCTCAGCCTCTTCATCTGTTTCTGAAATTCAAGCCAGGACCCAGCTAACGCTTTTTCTCTTCCCTGCTTCTCCACACGGCTCTCAGCTCTGCCCCACCTCCCTGCTCCCCAGCTCAGGAAATGGTGCAGGGAGTGGGGCGGTGGCCAGGGCTGGGTCTCACACAGTGGCTTTATTTAGCTCCCAAATGAGATCACATCGCATCACATCACTGTTTCCGCTGAACAGAGATAGAGGCTCTGAAATAGGTCTGGGATCAGACCCTGGAGACGGGGAGGGGAAGTGGAAGGGGCTCTAAACTGCTGCTTTACTTATCTTCCTGCCATCACAGACCACCAGTGTCTCTGGGTTCCCTTCTCCAAGTGTGTGATCTTCACTGATCGCACTAGTCATCAGCGACTCATTTCACACTATATTGGGTACTAGGATGAAAATTCATACTATTATAGAAAAAACATCTGTTGTTCAAAACTCCAAGAACATAATTTGGGGGGGGTAGTACTGGGGATTGAATTCTTTGCACTGAGCTACATCACCAGTCTCTCCCATTTTTTTTTTTTTAATGTGATGGGGGACCGCCTCACTATGTAGCCCAGGCTGGCCTTGAACACATAGTGATCCTCCTGCTCAGCCACTTGAGTGCTGGGATCACAAGCATGCGCCACTGAGCCAGCTTCCCAATCTTTTTATTTTTTTATGTTGAGACAAGGATCTTGCTAAGTTATCTGGGCTAGGCTCAAATTTCCAATCCTCTTGCCTCAGCCTCTTAGAGTGGTGGGATTACAAGTGTCCACCACTACACCTGGCTGCATAGTTTCTTTAGGGTACAATAGTAGCCATGAAGTCCATCAGTTTTGTTGGTTCTACAGCCTTCATAGGCCATAAAACCTGGGGAATTTGCTTAATTTTCAAGCCTCAGAATGATTTACAAAATGATAATGAGGGATTGGGGATTTAGCTCAGTGGTAGAGTGTTTGCCTCGAAGGCACAAGGCCCTGAGTTTGATCTCCAGCACCCGCCCAAAAAAATGATAATGATAATACCTACTTTGTAAGGATGTTGAGAGACTTGATGATAATACACACAAGGAAGTGAATCCAACTAATATTGTGTTATTAATAATACATGCTACTATTGCTGGGTGTAGTGACACATGCCTGTAAACCCCAGCACTTGGTAGGCTGAGGCAGGAGGATCACCACGATTTCAGGGCCAGCCTGGACCACATAGTGAATTCAAGGCCAGCCTGAATTACAGAGGGAGACTCTGTATCAAAAACAAAACAAGGGACTAGGGATTTAGCTCAGTGGTTAGAGTGTTTGCCTTGCAAGCACAAGGGCCTGAGTTCGATCCCTAGCACCAGAAAAAAAACAAAAAAAAGAGAGCCAAAACAAAAAAATACATGCTACTATTGTTGTTGTTATTGAGAGAGAGAAACGGAATAAGTAAGCCCCAGCCTGACAATAACATGATGACATGATGACGGGACGAGTAATCACAACTTCTGATGGAAAAGTATGCACAGGATCAGAGCAGGAGGAGTGATAAACAGTAGCTTTTCCATCCGTGGAGACCCTGATGGACCCTGCAAAGCTGTCCCCTTCAAAGAGAAGGAGGAGGAAAACAGCTTCCGGTAATTCATAATTAGCAACTATATTTGTGAGCCAAATTCTTTCTGCTATCTTTGCTAAAGGGTTGAGGGGAAAAAAAGAGATGAATACCTTGAGACACATAAAAATTAAAGGAATTTCAAAGTTCAGTATCCATCAGTTAATTTTCTTATGAAATATATTTATGCATTACATATAGTCTATGGCTGACAGTAAGACCTATAAGGCCTAAAACATTTTTTCCTGGGGCTTTACAGAAAAAAGTTTGCAGACTCCTGGCCTCAAAATCTCAGGAAGGAGCAGGAAAGAGGTCAGAAAGAGAGAGACTGGAGCTCACTGTATGCCAGGTGGCTATCTGCAGCACTTCAGGAAAGGAGGGACTTCGGATGCTGGGTGAACCTGCTTCCTAAATACCAGCCTGAGCCCACGAGGAAGTGGGGCAGCCCACGAGGGTTCTCTCCAGCTGTGCTGGCATCGCAAGCATTGCTTGTAATAGACATTATTCTCCTCATTTTACACACAAAACATGCACAACACCCAGCACTCAAGTAGCTGGCTCAAGATCACACTGCGGACTGGAAGAGAAGAGGAGTTTTCAAAGCAGATCCACCACCCTGGGGAGTCTGAGTTCTTTTCTAAATCCAGAGAGCAAGAGGCTGAAACTTTGAAAGAAATCCAACAACACTGACATTCATCTTGTATCCCACACCCCTGACCCCAGCCAAAGAAAGGAAGTAGCTTCCAAAAGAAATTAGATGGGATCCCAAAGAAATTAAATCTGGCCTTTCTATTCCCTCTGTTATCTTAGAAATCTGAATGAAGAGATGGGGCAGGCAGAGTCCTGGTTATGCTTGCTGCCTGCAAACACTGGCACAGGACCTGCTCATTCATAGCAGCCAATTGGCTAGGCATGGTAGGATAGGAAGCCAAGGTTTGCTGGCTCTTTCTTCTTTTTCTTTTTTCTTTGAGACAGAGCCTTACAATGTAGCCCAGGCTGGCCTTGAACTTGCAACAATACTCCTGCCTCAACCTCTTGAGTGCTGGGATTACAGGTGTGCACCACCACACCCAGTTGCTGGCTGGCCTTTTCCAAGTCTGAGAGGTTTCTTGCCTCTGGCTCTGGGGTCCTAAATCTCCCAAGAGCCAGACGTAGTGGTGCATGCCTGTAGTCTCAGCACTCAGAAGGCTGAGGCAGGAGGGTTGCAGTGAGTTCAAGGCTAGCCTGGACTACATAGTAAATTCAAGCCAGCCTGAATTACAAAGGGAGACTTTGTCTCAAAAAACAAAACAAAAAAGACAGACTAAATCTCCCAAAGGAGCGCATAATGGAGAAGACTCACAAAAACCAGATAATAAAGACCAGGGAAGAAGGGAAAGGCCAGAGGACATGGCCTGCAGGCTTATCCTCTGTGTCTCCTGGCCCTAGGAAGGCAGGGCCACAGAACACCCTCTGATGGCCAGACATTTAACCTACTCTCTCTTTTTCTGCACAAAGAAGACTGTTCCTCCCACAGAGCCCTGCAGAATGGGCTCAAGTAGAGCTGCTTTAACTTCTGGTGAAGAAGTTACCAGTAACCTCAGTGCCTTCCTACCATGTGCCTTGAACACCCCTCCACGGCGGGTGCACCCCAGTGTCTCCACTCATCAGCCTGCCGTGACTGAGCACTGGTACCTCACCTCGGAACAGCCTGGCACCCTTCTTTCTCTGACTTTCTCGTTAACTGCCAGAGAAGAGCACAATCCTTCAAAATGAGAGCAGAGACAAAAGATGTAGAATATTTGTTCACACATCCAGCACTACTTTAGCACCTACCGAGGGTCAGGCACAGAGAAGAGGACCCCGAATGGTCTGCACACAAATATTAAGGGGGAGTAGGCGGGTAGGTTGAGCAAAAGCCATCTGCCAAGATCAGCTTCCGGTTGACTGCTAAGAGGTACCCACATGCATCCACGACTCTTAGGGCAGTGGTACCAACTTTATTGTTAATTAATTCTGGAAGTTCAAAGCTGGACAGACAGTCAAGCATCCCTAGCCCCTAATCAAATCAGACTCCCACTACTAAGTTAGCAAATAGGCACTTCAAACATCCACTGAAACCAGGGGCAGTGGTACATGCCTGTAATCCCAGCAAAAATAAAAATGGCTGGGAAGTAACTCAGTGGTAGAGCACCCTTGGGTTCAATTCCTAGTATTGCAAAAAAAAAAAAATTCCCATTGATTATGAACGTAGTATATAACAGAGATGGTAGTGAGCTAAGAGGATTTCTTTTCAGTACTAAAGATCAGTCTCAGGGACATTCTGCCGCTGAGCTATATCCCCAGTCCTTTCTTCTTTATATTGAGACAGGGTCTCACTAAGTTGTCCAGGCAGAATGACTATCCTCCTGCTTTAGCCTCCCTAAGTGCTGGAATTATGGGAACTCTTTGTTGTTTTTTAGTTGATTTGCAAAGTGAATTTAGGGACTCTGTCCTCTTCCTTTCTCCTTGGTCCAGTCCTTAGCTGTATGCTTATTCTACCAGGGCTTTGGGACCAGGCTAGTCCATGAAATGTGGGGGGCAGGAAAGAAAAGGGGCCAGACTGACCCATCCTCTTCTACCTCCTGCCAGTTTCTTGGCATGTGCTCTGGGTGCTGTGCCAGAAGGGTGGGGCGAGAGAGGGTCTGAGGTTCAGAGGGACACACCTGAGAAGACTTTGGCCACTGTGACCCGGGGAATTAACCCAGCAGATCCCAGGGAAAGGCACAGCAGGGAAGCCCTAACATGATGGGAGTGGAGGAGTCCCAGCATGTGGAACTTGCTGGCTCTCACGTATGAGCTCTTGATTCTTTACATTCCATAATCGACTCCCCAAGATAAAAGGAACAGTGTTAGGCGCAAGAGAAAAAGGACGTTGGATGAATCAGACTCTCAAGTTTTCAAGATTTCAGAGACATTCTTGGTGTCTATACCTCTTGAGGAAGAAAAAGACCAAGAGTCAGCCTAATGAACTTTGGAGTCTGATGTACTTGAGTTTGAACCCATTCCTATAATTTACCTCTTAATTGGTGTGGGTTAGTTCTGTCAACTTCTCTAACCTTACATTTAATATAAGGGTTAGGATGTCAGTATCATAGGATTATAAGGATTAAAAAAGAATATATATAAAGGATTTGCCATCATTTGCTGCTCATGTTGTATTGATTAACCATTGGTCATTATTGTGATTCCCTATTTCTCTATTTGCACCCTTGCACACACACACACACACACACACACACACACACACACACACACACCAGTCCCTAATTTTAAAATGGTAAGCAAATGCAGGGGGTTGCTGGAGGAGCTATAAATTGTTCTGCCACATCCTGGGGTGTTATGGGGTTGGTGGCCATCTCTGCTTCCAGGGGAGCACCCGTTCAGCAGGTGAGGACCCAGGACAGGGAAGAAGGAAACTCACCAGGCCTGGGAGATATCCCAAAGATGGGTGACCTGCCCCTGTCCTCAGTTGGTGATTTCGGCAGCAGAAACCTGCTTCAGATAGTCACTGTAAGGATCCAGTCCAGCACTGTGCTAGAGTTTCCTCTCTCAGGCCAGCTAAGGGAACTGCTCATGGTCCACAAGTGTGCATAGGAGGCAGGAGGACTCTCTCCAGCCCAGACCAGCTGCCTCGCCAACCACTTGGCCCTTCCCTTCCCCGCCCTACTTCAAACACCCTAGACTGCCATGCCCAGGCCTTTAACCCCTTGTGTGCCACTGCCCTGTCCTCTGCCTTCCTGAACAAAGGGCAGCCACAGGAATCAGGCTCCTGTGGAAACAGGTGCAGGAAGCTCAGCTGGGGTCACCCTGAGGGGAGCAGATGTGGGAGCCTGACACCCCAGGAAAACCCTCCCTCCCGTGGGGACATGGAGAAGGCAAGGAGGGAAGGAAGAGGCATCTCAGGGCAGGAGCCACCCCCGGCGCCTACTGAACAGCAAGGTGCTCCTGGGGTCAGCAGGGACTTTTACCTTCTCTCAAATTTGGCTTCGGAACTGCTGGTTGGTCCCTTTAAGAGGCAGGTACAGCAATGGAAGAGGAAATACTGTGTTTTTTTGTATGAAAGTACAGGGAGGAGCGATTACAAGGGCAGCTCCATAAGCGGAGGGCACCAGCTTTAGCCAACAGGAACAGGGTGGCCAGGCAACTCGGCATACACAGGACTCAAGGCTCGGCTTGTTGTGGATACCAGGCAGGCGGCAGGATGTTTGAGCAACTCCTCCACCCTGATAACAGCTCGGGGGGCGTGTGTGCTGACTCACCCTGCTTCTCCCCCTGGGCAGACACTGGACTTCCTAAGGTGATGGGCAGAGACCCTCTGGTGGGCTCTGCAGTCCAGGAAAATGGCTGGCTGGAGCTGGGCGACTGGCTGCCTCTGCCAACTCACTGCTCAGGGGAGCTCACAGTTACCTGTGAGCTTCCTTTCCTCACATGGAAAATGGGGATGTTCAGCTACAAATATGCAAATACCATAAGGGAACTCGAATGTTCGTCAGTAGTGGTTAATAACTGTGCTAGCCGCCACCTGCCTGCACCTTTGAATAGTCCCTTCACTTCGCTGTTCCTGATCTATTAGTGAGAGGATTAAAATAGGTGCTCTATCATCAATCCCTGCTGTGGGTGAGAGGAAGAAGGCAGCCCTGGCTGGGGCCCAAACGGCAGGATGAGAAAGTGACACTGGGTTGGGGATTTAACTCAGCGGTTAAAGTGCTTGCCTTGAAAGCAAAAGACCCTGAGTTCGATTCCAGCACCAAAAAAAAAAAAAAAAAAAAAAAAAAAAAAAAAAAAAAAAAAAAAAAAGTGACATTGATTGTTTCTTATTGCATAAGAACGCAGGTGAGGCCAGGCATGGTGTCACATGCCTGTAATCCCAGCACTCAGGAGGCTGAGTGAGGCAGGAGGATCGCCAAGAGCTCGAGGGCAGCCTGAGCCAAATAGTGAGTTCAAGGCCATTCTGAATTACATAATGAGAGCCTGTCTCAAAAAAACAAACTAACAAAAAACTGGGGAAATACCTGCACCATCTCACAAGTGAGGGCCCTCAGAAATCCTGTCTTGGGATTGTCCAGAGGATGAAACAGGCTCTCCACGTGTGAGTGATCACCTGAGGTCATACAGCCAGTGAGTGCCAAGGTGGGCAGCTGGGTGGAAACTCTCACATCTGCTTCCTGTTCACTTTTTTCAGATAGCACCTGAAGAACTCGTATAGGAAGGGGCAGAAATCAAGGCACCCAGCTCCTCCTGGTACTGGGGCTGGGCGTGTAGGTGATCAGATGCCAGCTGAAAGCCTGGGCAACATGGGAGGGCTGGAAGGCTGCTCTGCATCGGGTGGAGGGGATCTGGTCACTGGGTTGGTATCTGTATTGCCTTTTAGGGAGGAGCCTCTGTTTGGGCACCAATCGGGAAGGAGGTGGGGTCAGTACCTACTTGCCCTTTCCCCTCAGATCTGCATTCAACCTGAAGGTTAAGTTCAGCCTCCCGCCTCCCAGGCTGGTTTTCAGTTAGGAGTGCAGAGCTTGCTGCCACTCATCCTATCAGGCTACCTCTACCAAGAAGTTAAGAGGGCTCAGTCCCAACGCCAACTACTCCAGCTAAGTTTCTGTGTCTATAGATTTTAGGAGCTCTTATATTCTCTACCACCACCACTTAAGGGAGGTTCAAATTCCATCCCGACTCCAAGGAAGCTGATCTCTTGAGAGATGAAGTATCTGGTTTTGGCATCTTTTCAAGGCACCCGCGACCTGAACAGCTTTCACAATGCTTCTCTTGTCATCTGTGGGCTCCTGGGTTCCCCTCCCAGTCTCCTTCCTCGTAACAAGTGCCAGACACAAAGTGCTAAGTTCTGCAAGGTAAGATACAGACAAGCCCTCCCGAGCTTTCAGGAGAGTATGACCTCCGAGAGCAGACCAGAGAAGAAATCTTACTGCCTTCCAGAGTTATGTGGTGCACCCCACACTCTACACCAGAACCGCTCCTCCTATAGGTTAACTCATTCTATTACTGGTGGCAGCTCCACAGATGGAAGTGTTCTCTCCTCCAGAAACAGACATAACTGAGTCCTAGAGAGTGAACTAGCATCTGACCCGCTGCCCTATTCTCCCCATTCTCCTGAGCATTTCCAGGCTTCCACGGGAGCACGATGAACACAAGAAATTATCTTTCCTGTCCTCTGACCTGGCCCATCCTGGGGTGTCCGAGGTGCAGGCCCTGAAAGAGGGTTGTGAGCTGGTGGAGGGCAACTCCATTTGGCGCTTCCCGCTGTCTCCATGTCCTTTTCATCTTCCAGGGCCAGGAGGCTCCCACTGCTGGGCAAACAAAGGTTAAACCGGTTGGGCAGGGGAACAAAGCTGGTGTTTGTTGGGTTTCCCTCCTGCCTGGGAGGCTGTTCTCAGACCACGGCATTCCTGGGTTGGACAGAGTCAGCTTACACTGGCTTCTCCCCGCTGCCTTTCCATGGCCACATCAGGGCCCAGGGCAAGGGATCCAGCACTTCTTCCTGGCCTGGCTCAGAACAGAAGTATTAAAAATAAACACATTCAAGCTCAAGCTGGTTCCGAAATAGGAAAGGGGCTGAAATCAGGCAGCTTCTCAAGAGTGGCGGTAGGGGTTGGGGATTTAGCTCAAACAGTAGAGTGCTTGCCTAGCAAGTGCAAGGCCCTGAGTTCGATCCCAGCACCCAAAAAAAGGGCAGTAACCAGATCAGAGAGACTCCAGGGCACAGGAAGGGCTAACAACTACCTTCTCCAGCTGTGGAGAGCTGATGGACAGGGAAGGTTCAGAGGACACATCATGACTGACACGTGGCCAACAGAGGGAAGGGACAGTCAGCAACAAAGACTGAGAAGGAATAGAACCAGCCACCCGCTGTGGCAAGGAGACAACGCAGCTTGCTTGCTCAGGAGCCAGGGTGCTTGGGTCTGTGCTCCAGCAGCCACCTCTGCTCACTGGCTGACAGTAAAACAGACAAGTCAGTGTGGTATTTGTTTTTATTAGAAAACCGCATTTAGTAAGCGCTTCCCTACCCAGAACAGAGACTGGGTGGCCTCCAAGGCCCCTCCTGGACCCCCAAGGGCACACACTGCCAGCAGTACACCAACAGCACCTAAGTGGACCTCAGGCTGCGGCCAAAGGCATCCTATTTGTATGGCTTCACGGTGGAACCACAGTGGCTCCCAAAGATTCCCAGGTCTGGGTCCTTCACTCAGGCTGACAGCAGGATCCAGGAGAAGGTG
The DNA here is from genome assembly GCA_004026905.1 of Hystrix cristata. NCBI lineage: Eukaryota > Metazoa > Chordata > Mammalia > Rodentia > Hystricidae > Hystrix > Hystrix cristata. Next base: position 238,664 of record PVJO010000167.1, read on the forward strand.
GCCAAGGGCTAAGGATGAAGAGACTATATCTGAGACACCCTCTGGAGTCTGGAAAGCACCTGGTTTCTTGGGAAGAGGAGGGCTTGGAGCCCTGCTCAGTTTTTCTTGGTTTTGGGTGTGTCGTATTTCCTCTTGCTGGAGTACCACAGGAGCAGGGGGATGCCGATGGAGGGAAGGGTCATGACTCCAAAGGCTGCCCAGTCCAGCTGTGGAGGAAAACCAAAGATGAGGGTACAGAGGAGACAGGGAAGGAATGGGGCCAACAAGCAGGGGAGCACTCTAGCCCACCTATAAGCAGAACACTGACCAGGAAAGCTCCTCTCTGACCAGGCCTGATACAGAATGGCTCTAAAGACCAATCTGCCTTTCAGGCTGTCGCCTGACCCAGCCCAGACTGGCTTCCAGACAGTGTTAGAAAATGAAGATACCAGGGGCTGGGGATTTAGCTCAGTGGTTAAAGTGCTTGCCTTGCAAGCACAAGTCCCCGAGTTCGATCCCCAGCACCAAAAAGAAAAAAAAAAATGAAGATACCTTGGTCTTGCCCCTAATAGTCAGGCCTCCGCTGGGGTACCCCTCAGGCTCACACTGTGGGCCCTCTTGCTGCTGCATGCTCCACTGGAACCTTGCATACAACCTCATCATAGCATCTCCCCCCATTTACTGTTTTGTTTCTTTTCTTTTTTTTTCAGCACAGGGAGTACAGGGATTGAACCCAGGGCTTCCACATTGAGTTACATCTCTAGCTCTTATCTTGAAGCATAAGTTACCCAAGTTGCTACGTTACCCAGGCTGGGCTCAAATTTGCAATCCTGCCTCAGCCTCCCAGACTACTAGGATTACAGGAATGTGCCACCTCACCCAGCTCCCCATTTATGTGTTGAGTCTTCTATGAGCCTACTCAATCTTAATGGAAGGAACTGCACCATGTTGACCATTGTTTTCCCAAAGCAAGGTTCACAATGAGTATATAATTAGACACTGAATGAATAAATGAATTCCTTCATTCAGTATTTCAGTCAAGTCTTCACAAAATTCTCTCCTACACTAAACCACAATAAAGTTCCCACTTTGCTTTCCCAATGCTCTATGACCCTTTGAAGCTAACCAGGTTTTTGTTTTTTTTCGTGCTGGGGATCAAACTCAGGGCCTTGTTCTTGTGAGGCAAGCACTGCAACCACTGAGCTAAATCCCCAGCCCTGAAGCTAATCAGGTTTTAAAACTCAAAATAGCAGGGCTGGGGATTTAGCTCAGTGATTAGAGTGCTTGCCTTGTAAGCACAAGGGCCTGAGTTCGATCCCCGGCACCACAAAAAAAAACCCCTCAAAATAGCCCCACAACTCTTAAGACGGGGCTTTACTGAAGGCTGTGAAAAGGTCAGTTCATGGCTCTGGCTATTGTGATCTCATTGACAAAATCTCTGGGCATGGTAAAATTGGGATATTGATGGCTGGCTGTATCAGATACCAAGAAAAATCAGATGAGAAGACCATCCAACAAATCATCTATGGAGGCCGAGAGTTTCCAGAACCAATAGGGAGTTCACACACAAGGGAAATGAGGAGACCAGAAAGCTTACAAAGTGGGGGGAGAATCTCCTATCAAACTCCCGCTGAGCCAGGATCCCACCCTGTCCAGGTGCACTGGTAGAGCCAATCTGAAAGGAAGAAAAGGACATTAGAGCAAGCCGGTGACTCGCCTCACCCAGGGACAGGCACCCTGAGCCACCCAATGCTAATCACCAGATTCTTAATTCCCCAAGAACTGGGGTGCTTCCAGAAGATGGAGAGGGGCCAGGGGCTGTGGCTCTGAGGTACAGCACTGCCTAGCAGTCGTGAGGTCCTGGGTTCCAACCCCAGCACTGAGGGAAAAAATGAAGAAAAGCTTCCGCACTCAAGAGAGCTGGATGATTCCTTAGTGCCTGGAAAGAAAAAATTAGGACCCAGGAGACCTGAGAAAAATCAGGGTCAGCCAGCTGTGCAACTGAGGTCAAGGCTCAATCCTCTTGTCACAGCCTCAGTCTCTGGAAAGGCCGACACTGCTTACTCCCACTGGACCCTCCACAGGACCACGTGTGTACAGGAATGACCCGCCCTGGGCAAGTGCAGTCCCGCTTCTCAAGTGAAAACACTCTTCCTAGTTCAAGGCTGACACGAGGCACAATGAGGAGGCTTCTGGAAGTGTTAATACCCCACCCAAACGTCCAGCTGGGTGTCTGAAGCACACTGCAAAAAACTGTGTTCCAAGGTGGCAGCTGATTCTTAGATTTCATGTCTATCAACCCATCCAGCACCAAACAGAATCAGACTTGAGGATGGTTCTGAAAGCAGAACTGACAGAGATATGAAAACATAGCCAGGATTATGTATTCCATGTGGTTCATAAAAAAAGGAATTTTAGAAAGTACACTGAGCATTAAACAATTTTATATTATTTTATTTTTTTGTTTTTTGAAACAGAGTTGTACCACATAGCTCAAGCTGACCTCAAACTCAAGATCCTCCTGCCTCAGCCTCCTGAGTGCTGGGATTACAGGCACATGCCACTGCTCCTGGCCAGAACTTTAGATTTCTCTGAGTTCTACAGATGTCTGTCAAGTGGCTTCCTTAATGTGTACTCACTAAGCCTGTAGCTTATGCGTACGGCCCTGTTGGGGGACCATGCATTTTAGCTTCATAAATGTACAATCTATACTTTTTTTCCTTTTTTTGGCAGTACTGGTGATCGATCCTTGTGCATACTAGGCAAGCACTCTATGACTGAGCTATAGTCCCAGCCCTCAGTCCCAGCCCTTTTATTAAGTTTTATTTTGAAACAGGATCTTGCTAAATTGTTCACTTTTGCCTTGAACTTACAATCCTGTCTCAGCCTCCCAAGAAGCTGGGATTAAGGCAGGTGCCACCCTGCCCAGCTTCAAAATCTAAGCTTCTTTTTTTAAAAGTGGTGGCAAAATTTATTTATTTATTTAAGGGGTGCCGGGGATTGAACTCAAGGCCTTATGTTTGCTAAGCAAGTGCTCTACCACTTGAGCTAAATCCCCAACCCCAAGGTTTATTTAAAAAGGTAGAAATGAAGATTGGGAGAGAAACTGGCTCTGCAGAGCAAGGTTGGGCTGAACAAAGAGAAAAAGAGGCCAAAAGCAAAAATAAAAGTACATGATGCCTCTATGGCACAGTATGGACTATTATGGGAAGGTATGATGATGGCCACGAGCTAGGCTTTCGAGGGTTGGATAGTGTCTCAATCTTCTCGGTACTTCCCAGAGTTGTGAGGGCTCAATAATCAACAGCATCAATCAATCGAAAACTGTTTCCATTAAATAGAAGAAACATAGTCTCTGGCCTCAAGGTTTATACTTAAATGAGAGGGGAGGGGAGGAAGAGGGAAGATCCACACATAAGAAAGAAAACCACTGAAGACAGAAGCAGTAGACCAAGTGCTGCCATAATTTTGTTTAGGTGCAGTCAATGATGCTTACTGAAAGAACGAGGAGCAGAGGGCAATATAACATGCAGAAGACAGAAAGAGGAGACACTGCTCAGAGCTAGTTCTCAAGAAGCCTTCAGATACTGAAGTGGAGGAGACAGAGCTTCAAACAGACGACATAAAGTGAAGAGAAAAGGGCAGGCGCTAAGGAATGGGTGGAGTCAAAGCAGGAGCCTGGCTAGCAGGCCTGGGGTCTGTGTGGTGGAACGAATGGGAGAGGATGCTGGGAGGCCAAGGACAGCTGGACGGTTAAAGAGTGGGTACAACAGGTACAACAGCTCAGCCTTGAGGAGAGGAGCAGACCAGTCCAGGCAAGGGGAAGAAGAGTAGCGGAGCCTAGAATAATCTGGCAGTGCCTTAGAAAATAAATGACTGAAGGGTAAGGGCAGCAATGAACCAGGCAGCAGGTGAAACATTCCAGACTACGAGGAAAGCAGAGGGAAGGAGAATGAAGGAATTTCAGGGCACCCTTCCCATCTACTTCAACTGCTCTATTCCAAATCTTCCACTTTGAAGCATACTCCCTTACGGCAATTCTGAGCTCCTTGCCAATCTTACCAACCTCAGAACTCAGGGCATCTGCAAGTTTTAAAGGGAAGGCAGAGCCAAGCCCAATCCAGCTCAGGACTTGGTAACTCACCACAACAGGCCCGTCCTCTTGGGCTAGGTAGGTGATGGTTGCTGAGGTGAAGTTGAAATAACCAGCCTTGAGAGGGCGCAGGACCACGGTGTGGGAGACGTTGCTAGCACTGGCCAGGGAGTTAAGGAGTGGAAACAGATGAAGCTACAATGCTAACAATGTTTCATCTGGTGAACTAAATGTACCATTCCCCAAATGGCTGCCAACGTAAGTGGTGATTTCCTCAGTATAAAACTACGGGAATGAAAAAAATAGACTTAAAAAAAATCTAAAATGTGTGATGTAATATAACATCTTTCTGCTCTATTTGGGGCTGGGGAGAAGCAGGGTCTTGCCATATAACCCAGGCTGGCATTGAACTTGAAATCCTGCCTCAGCCTCCCAAGTGCTGGGATTATAGGCATGCACCACCACATCCAAGTAAACATACTTTAATTCACAAGAGAAGAAAGAAGCATCATCTAATTCACTATTTATGAAATAACTGATAGACTGGAAAAAGAAACTCACTGAATAAGAACAGATTTCTAGAAAGTCACCCATGTCCTCTATGCTAGCATCCCACAGAACTTCTAAATTTTTTATTTTGAGACAGGGTCTTGCTAAGTCGAAAAATTGTCTAGATTGGGCTCAAATTTAAGAACCTTTTCCTTCAGCATCCCAGAGTGCTAGGATTGCAAGTATGCACCACGCACAACTGGTTTCCACTGAATTTCTCCTAAAACCCTCTTAGGGTTAAGAATGTAGCTCAGCAGTAGAGTGCTTGCCTAACACACACAAAGGCCTGAGTTCCATCTTCAACAACTCAAAAAAACCAAAACACTTTAAACACCCATGCCTTGCCATAAATATTGTTTCTTCTCCCTTCTTCCAGTACTTGGATTGAATCCAAGGATTTGTGCATGCTAGGCAAGTGCTCTACCACTGAGCTACAAACATCTTTACACATCTCTAGAAGTATCTACCTCCTCTCAATGCGTTTTAAGGCCTTATACAGCTGGGGATTTAGCTCAGTGGTTAGAGTGCTTGCCTAGCAAGTGCAAGGCCCTGAGTTCGATCCCTAGCACCAAAAAAAAAAAAAAAACACACCAACAGGCCTTATACTGAACCTCCCTCATGAGCCTCCTTCAGGTCTGCTCTAAATCATACTCATACACACGGTATGACAGAACAGCCACGCATGCCCGGCCTGCCTGACATGCCCCTGCTGGTTTATAGGCAATGCTCCCTTCCCCAACCATTATTAACCAGAGCAGAGAGGATACGGGGCAATCCGGTCCCACTTGACATTGAGCATACCAGAGACAATGCCAAAGTCTTCTGGGGGGAAGGAATCATCAGATAACTCCACATCCAATGCAGCACTAGGAAACAAAGGAAACAGAGTGAGCAAGTAATCAACAATCAAATCCGCTTGCTTGTCCAAAAAGTCAGAACTTAAAAAGTCACATAGTAACTTAGGCCTGTTGTATTGAAGAATCCAGGTCTAGGACAGGATTCTATTGTTCAAAAGCACATAAATACTTGAATATCTCGAAGGGAATGGACTTGAATCCATTTTGCCTCAATGTATGTGTGTGTGTGGGGGTGTGTGTGTGTGTACAGGCACGTCTATGTAGGGAAAAGAAAGAGAAATAACGTAAATAAACAGAAAATTAAAAGGAATAAAATGAATGACAACAAAACTGCTCATAGGCTAATGAAATAAGGAAGCTGAAACTTGAATCTCTGAGGTGACAAAGGATCACATATTTCCTGTGTCTTCATCTTCCTCCTCCTTGTTTCATAATTCTTGCTTCTTCTCTACTCTGAAACTCTTCCATCCCAAATAGTGGTTTCTTATAGCTCAGGTAAGAAAGTCCTCCATGTCTAAAAGGAGGCCCAGTAGTACTTTCATTCACTCATAACATCTAATGCTAGAAGTCTCCGGAAGAGAAATCACTAACCCCAGGACGTTTCCTATACCCATCTAAGAATTACGAATCCAGAAAAGGGCCCAGTCTGTAACCCCTGGGTACCCTTACCTTGAGCCAACATTGTAGATGTTGTACTGTAAGGTCAGGTCTCGCCCCTCCACGGCGTATCTGTTGAGAAGGGATTTGGAAGCCAAAAGCCTGGCTCCTTCTTCTGCTCGACTGACAGCCAATAGAACCAACGTCACAAATGCCGGCAGCCTCATCTTTGGAGAAAGAGCAAACCGAGCAGTCAACCCAAGAAAGTCAGTCACCCAAGTCCTTCTGGCAGTCCGTCACCTTTTGATCCTACCAGAGCAGCTGCCCTTTCCACAGATCAGTGCAGACGCCTGCCGCTGACCTTCTCCCAGTCTCAAGCATCAGCATTACCCAATGCCGCCTGTCAGGAGCCCTGGCTGCTCATCAGTGGGTGACTCATTTAAGAGAACACCCTGCGGCCAGAAGAGGGCTTTCCGGGGGTACCGATCTCAGATGTGTGGCTGCCGATCTCGGATTCGCGGCGGCTTCTCACTGTGCCTCACACGGTCCCCGGTCCCCATCGCTGCAGCCTTCCCACTGCCCCTCTCCTCCCCTGGCCAGTTCCACAGGGCTCCAACGCTAGCCCGTGGAGTCCCCCCACGGCCCTGTTTCCCACCCCGCCAGTCCATCTCCAAGGATCCCATTAGTCTTGGCCCCCCAAATGCCTTTCTGGGTTCATCAAAGTCCTAGTCCGCTCTGCCCCGCCTCCTCTGCTCAAGGTTACACTTCACCCGCCCGCGCGTCCTCCTTCCTCTCCGCGCTCCCCTCCGGCGGCTGAGCGACCAGCGGACACAAGGCTCGCGCCTCACCCACTCGTGCCCCCTGCATCTGGGACTCACCGTGTGCATCCCCGATGCCTCTCGGGAGCCGCCACGACCGGAAAAGAACGTCAGCGCCCCAGAGACCGGAAATGAGATATGACAGGAAGTCCGTTGTTCTACCCAATGCCTTGTGGGAGTTGTAGTTCTCGGACAAGTCCCGCCTTTCCTTTTGTACGGTCCAACAACCTAAGGGGTGTCAGTTATGAGCGCTCCCAAACTGGGCTGCATCATCCACGGTTTTCTTATTCCGCTGTCTCCAGTGGCTTTTGCAGCTGGCTCTTTACTACTGTGTGTGATCAGCACCTAATTAAGTGCTTTGGGAAACTAGCAAACCTGGAAGTTTGGATCATACGTCTAAAATGTTAAACCAGGAATTAGGAAAAAGCTATTTCTACTAGGATTCTTGCTATTCCCAGATGAGAAACTTAGTCATCTCCTACATCCAGCAAGTTACCAAGCTCTGAGCTTTATTTAGAAGCCCTTTGAAGTGAAAAAAAATTTTTTTTCCTTCTCTATTCCCACTATAACTGCTATAACTCATGCTCAGTCCCTTAATGCTGGTTTCACTCACATAATCCGTTTTAGAGCTTTTCCTGCATTTTTCAGTCAGCTACCAGAGAAACTTCCCCAAACAGCATTATGAGCAACGCTCAGGCCTCAGCCTCTGTGGTAGTTGCCGGGCACTGGTTCCATAAATGCTGTTGTTGCTGAAGACACTTTTGCTTTGGATTTTCCTTTGTCCTCCCCAGGTTTTTGATTTCTTGGGGTTTTTTTTTTGGGGGGGAGAGGCGGTGCTGGGGATTGAACTCAGGGCTTTGCACTTGCTACGCAAGCACTCCACCACTGAGCTAAATCTTCAAATAACATTTTGAACAGTAGACCCTAGATTCAGATGGTGAATTGAGAAGTTAAGCAGTTACTTATGTGGCACCTTGGTTCCCAGATCGGTTGAAATGATCTAATTATAGTACTTCAGAGAGTTAGGGGATCAGATAAAATCCCATGTATAAAACTCTGGGCCAAGTGTGATGGTACTTGTGTGTAGTCCCAAGCTACCCAGGTGGCTGAGGCCAGAGGATTGCTTGAGCCCAGGAATTTGAGGCCAACCTGTGCAACATGGTGAGACCCTGTCTCAGAAAATAAACAAGAACTCTGTAGAGTGCCTGGCAGGTGTATGTGCTCAGTAAATATTAAGTGTCAATATTATTCTGTATCTCCATGTGAGCATTCCTGTGTTCAGTATGCATCTATTGAGCACCTTCTTTATGCCTGCACTGCTCCAGATATTTGGGAATACACTAATGAACAAGACAGATAGGGTTTCTACTTTTGGGGGATTTACCTTCTGTGGACTAACACACATTACCTGTATTTGACCATCTCCCCTCCCATTACCCACCTCCCGGATTTGAGTTTCTCATTTGTTTGTTTGCTTGTGTGGTGGACTTAATGTGGTCAACTTGCGCCATAATGCCCAGCTGGACTGAGTTGGTGTGATGCTGGGCATAGAGGATCCACCTGAGGGTTGCTGCTGATGCAACATAAAGCAGAGTGGGAGCCGAAGCTGGTTGGCGGGCTGTTTCCCAGGAGAAGCTCTGCTGCGGCTGGTTCTCCCAAAAGGAACTCGGCTGTTCTCATCGAGGAAGGAGCTCAGGGCCTTGCTGTCGTTGAGGATGGCTGCTGTTGCTTTGGAGGAGCTCTGGTTGTCATCTCTGCTGAGAGCATCGTATCCTGGTTCCAGTAAAGATTTCTTCAGCCGTCATCTGCAGACACAGACGTACACAGGACAGTGCCGTGGGCTTCCAGCCCTTGATTGGATCTTTTGGGTCTCTAGTGCCTAGATGGACATTCGGCACTTCCTGCATTTGGCTTTTTGGTGAGTACTGTAACTTATAAATGTCCTCTCTATTAAATCTGCCCTTTTACAACCATTGGCTCTAGAAAATCTAACTAAGCTTGCTTGCTTGCTTGCTTGAGACAGGGTCTTCCTATGTAGTCTAGGGTGATCTTGCACTTACTGTGTAGCCAAGGCTGGTCTTGAACTTGTGATCCTCCTGCTTTAACCTCCTGGATTACAGGCAAATTGAGATTACAAGTGTGCACCACCATGCCCACTTTCTAGACTGGAGCTCCTTGAGTGCGGGTTGTCCATTTTCATTCCTTAGGGTCATGCCTCATTACCCAAGAGATGCTCTAGCAATGAATAATAATAACTTCTCTACACACCACTTCCAGTCTGTTCCTAATTCACGCCTTTGAGTGTAGCTTCTTTGAAATGCCCTATTAGCTGAGCTTGGTGGTGCATGCCTGTAATCTCAGCACTCGGGAGGCTGAGGCAGGCAGATCACCATGAGTTTGAGGCCAGTCTGGGCTGCATAGTAAGTTCAAGACCAGCCTGAACTACATAAAGAGACTCTGTCTCAAAAAACAACAATAAGATGAAATGCCTATTAATTCTCTTTTCTTTTCCAAATCCATCCCATCCTTCAGGGCCCTAGTCTAGTCTTATTCTCTAGGGAGCTTTCCTTGGCCTTGATTGACCTTTCATAACACCACAATTTAATGGGTTTTTTTTCTTTTTTTGGTGCTGGGGATCGAACTCAGGGCCTTGTACTTGCAAGGCAAACACTCTACCCACTGAGCTAAATCCCCAGCCTTTAATGTTTTCTACTAATTGTTTCTGGCATGGAAAATGTACCCTTGTGACCAGGTCTTATCTCTGTAGTACACTCCTTATTCAGAGGCCTCCAGCAGTGCGGAATACACCAAGGAACACCTGCTGACAGGAGGGATTTTCACTCCGTCCCGATGACTGCCTCCCAGAGCAATCTCTCCAGCATCAGAAAGATAGGAAGTGGGGCTGTTCGTGTTTCTCAGATTCAATGGTGCCTGAAAGGAATATATCTCCAACACACTCTATCCAGATTGTGTATGAAGTGAGCACTTCCAGACTCTGAAGAGAAACGTCTTTAGTGCTTTCGCCAGCTGACCCTTCTCTTCTTTATCCACATCCATGGAGTTATTTGTTTATCTCTTGAGACATTAAGTTTTGTAGGTTTTGCGTGCACATGTGTGTGTGAGCATGTGTATGTGTGTTTGTATGCTCACTCAAGAGTACTAGAAATTGAATGCAGGGCCTTGTGGCTAAGCTGCCACTTACCACTGAGCTACATTTCAACACCCCAGCCCAGAACTGCATGTGTGTGTTTGTGTGTGTGTGCGCACGTGCACGCATGTGCACGCTTGCCCATGCATATATTTAGTATTGAGGATTGAATGCAGAGCTACATCTCCAGCTACATCTACATTTTTTTTTTTTTAATTTTGAGACAGGATCTTGCTAAATTGCTAAATTTCCCGGGCTGGGATCAAACTTGCAATCCTCCTGCCTCAGCCTCCCCGAGTGCTGGGATTACAGGTGTTCCGCATCACACCTGACTTGAGTATTTTTTTTCAGCAATATGCCAAGCATTGTGATCATCAGCTATGAGAAATACAAAGACAAGATATCTACCCTCAAGGAGTTTAGAACCTAGCAATGTACCTCCAGTAGGACAAAAGAAAACAAGAGAGAAGGTGTGTCCTGCTGCCTGACTTGAGAGAGGAGCTGAGCAGCTGGGGAGCTAGATAATCAGATTGTCTTGACACCGTTTGGAGCACTCTTCTGAGGTTAGCATCGTGGTTTCCCAGTCTGTTTTATCATTCTCCAAACTGTGTCTTTTCACTGAGCAAGAGTTCTGCATTTTTATTATAATGTCCTCTAAAAAAGCAGTTATAATACTGGCTGGGAGTGGTGACACACAACCTTAATCCCAGCACTTGGGAGGCTGAGACAGGTAGATCAAAGCTAGTCTGAGGCCAGCCCGCACTCCATAGTGAGTTCAACACCACCATGAGCTATATAGCGAGACCCTGTCTCAACACTGCCCTCCACCAAAAAGAAGCAATTAGTACTGCCTCAGGAGTAGTGCTCTGGGTGGTACACGAGGACTTGGGATGCTTTGGAAGACAAGAACAGAGATAACATCTACACCTAGCACAGTCAATATGAAATATTGTCCATCAGTGTGACCTGTGCCCAAGAAAATCTGCCTAGGAAACTCTTGGAATTAGTGTAGATTGCTTCCTCTTTCTTTCCTAGAACCAAGCGACACTTTCATCCTTGGTGCCCTGACACATCCCAGAACGTCCCAGACACAGAGTAGGTGCAGACACAATCGGCTTCCAGTCTCCCTTTGGGACCCATTTTCCCGGAGGAGCTCGTGAGGGTCAACCTCTCACAGCCGTGCTTGTGGTGACTGTCTCCTGCCGTCTTTGGAGGGGAGGGACCCCAAAACAAGAGAATTAGGACAACTTTGGTGGGCAAGCAGGGAACTGGGAGCCACAAACAGAGGCATGCAGAGCCCCGCGAGACTACTATAAGGTGTCAGCTGTGTCCCCAGGACAGTGTCACAGCTTCCTGCTCCATTTCTTGTGCGTGTGTGGGGAAGGGGCACTTCAGCTCCCCATGCCTACTAATCTCTCTTTGGGGATTTGCAACAAGACTACAAACACCATGCTGTGTGACTAATCAGAGACAGAGGTGGCAAGCTGCTTGCTGGCTGATGGCGCCCAAAGATGGCATCTTGCTCACAAATCTAAGACCCTTGGAGGGCATGAGCAGGCTGGAAGGTCGCTGTGTGAGTGGGGATGGATTAGTAAGTGCCATGCCAGTTTCCAAGAAGCATTTGGAATCAGGGCTTAGAATCAGGGCTGGTGGAGTAATAGTGCAATACTTTTTCTTTTCTTTTACATTGATTATTTTATTGTGGTAAAACATATTACACAAAATGTACCATTTTAGCCACTATGAGGTGTCCTGTACATTCATAAGTACATTAAGTACATTCATACTGGTACAGTCATCTTCAGAACCTTCTCCTCTTCCTGAACTGACACTCTGTATGCATTAAATGCTCCCCTTACCCTCCCTCTCAATTCTGGGCAACCAACACTCTACTTTCTGTCTCTGAGTTTGACTGCTCTAGGTAGTGGATTCTACTTCACAGAAGCGGAATCATACAATAAATAAATTTGTTTTTACTTTATACAAATAATACAGGGTTCTATTCTTATTGATAAATAAAAAAGACTGATGTGGGTGTTATGGCTTGTGTCTAGTTGTCCTCCCAAAACCTCAAGAAATCATAGGTAGGGCTTTTGGGGGAGGTGGCTGGATCATGGATGTGTGGTGATGGATTAGGGTGTGTGATGCTAGGATTAGGGAAGTGATAACTAAATTGGCTTAGCATAGTTCTGGGTGTGGATAACGGAAGCCCCTCCCTGGGGATAGGCAGCACCTGTCAATAGGCTCATAGCCTGCATGGAATATAAAGAAACAGAAAGAAGGCTGCTGCTGCTTGCTGCTTGCTGCCTTCTGCCTGGCACTCACTGAGCTGTTTCTTCTCTGTGATGCTCCTCTGCCATGCTGCTCTGCCTTAGAGCCAGCCAACTAAGGACTGAAACCTCTACAAACTGTGAGCTGAAATAAACCTTTCCTCCTTTAACTGGTAGGTGTCTAGGTATTTTGTCCCGGCAATGAGAAAGTAACGAAGACAGTGGGCATAATTGTCAGAATGCAAATCAAATGAAGATCCCCAAGAAATGTTAAATGTTAATTTTATTTATTTATTTATTTATTTAGGTTTTTTGAGACAGGGTCTGGCCTTGAACTTGCAGCAGTCCTCCTGCCACAGCCTCCCAAGTGCTGGGATTATAAGCATGTACCACCACACCTTGTTTAATTTCTTTCTTTTTGTTCTTGTTGAGTTTTTTTGTTTGTTTTTTGAGTCAAGGGTATCGCTATTAGCCCAGGCTGGCCTCGAACTCACAGAAATCCTCTGCCTCAGCCTCCTGAGTGCTGGGATTACAGGCATGCACAATCACGGCTGGCTAATTTGCTTATTTTTCTTCTATGATTTCTAGTACTTTTTTTTTTTTAACAGTCTTGCTATGTAGTCCAGTCTGGCCTTGAAATCCCAGTCCTCCTGTCTCAGCCTCCCGAGTAGAGTGCTAGGATTACAAATGTGCACCACCATATCCCCACTCTAGTCCTTTTTCTATCAGGTAGCAAGAATTTAATCTCAGTTCCTGTGGAGACTCTTCAACTATTTTCTCTGGGGTGCCTCTCGTTCTCTAGGGGGCTCCTGATATGATAGAAGCATGGAGAAAGGGGACAAGGGACTTTTGGTCTTGGTCATTGATCTCTTTCCTCTCTGACACCCATAGGACATCCCAGTGCTGTCTCTGAACTCTGGCAGACACCCAGAGCCATGGCTGAGAATTCACATTTCACAAAGCTCTATCGCCTTAGACTCCCACTGAGCAACACTCCTGGCGACCCTTGCTCTCTGTTTTCACGATGCATTGGAGCCTAGAAAACTCCACTGGACTCTCTAAGGCCTTCCCTTCTCCCTTGCTAATCAAAGCCATTCCTTAGCCAGGCACACACCTGTAATCCCAGCCCCTGGAGAGGCTGAGGCAGGAGGATCACGAGTTTGAGGCCAGCCTGGGCACTTTAGCAAGATCCTGTCTCAAAATAAAAAGTAAAAAAGGGTTGAGGATATAGCTCAGTGGCAGAGCACCCCTGGGTTCAATCCCCAGTACCCCTCTCCAAAAAGTCATTCCTCAATTTTGTGAACCAGGATGGGATCTGAGATGGGCAGAAATCTTCAAGGTGTCTCAGACTCCTCCCTGGGCCGCCCCAGCCCTGTATTGGGGTGCAGGGATTCACTACTCTCTCCCTGCACAGGCTCCTATTGCTCTCAAATTCACCAGCCCATTTGGATTTTTCCCCTTGCTCCATTCTTGCTTCTTTTTCCTCCCTTCCCAGCATGGACAAACCATGCATCTGAGATTGGGTGGGTTAGGGTTAGGGTTAGACGGATGGAATACTGGCTCTCACTTCTCTACTGTTCATCGGGCAAAAATTTACTGGTTACCTTCTTGTATGGCAGACTCTGTTCTAGGGACTAGGGCAACAGCAGAGGACACAATTGCTACAGGCAGCCAGGCACAGTGGCCCACATCTGTAAGACCAGCTAATTTAGTGAGGCAGGACGATCACAAATTCAAGCCCAGCCTGGGGCACTCAGTGAGCTCCTGTATCAAAATAAAAAAAAAGAACCAGGGGTATAGCTCAGCAGTAAAATGTCCCGAGTCAATTTCCAGTACCGTAAACAAAATAAACAAAAGAAACTGCTACAGGCAAAACTTCATACTTTCTCTCAAAACAAAATTCCATGACTTTTTTTTCTTATGGTACTGCAGAATGAACACCCCAGCCCTTTCTTTTCTTTTCTTTCTTTTGTCTTTTCTTTTTTTCTTTTTTCTTCGGTTTTGAGACAGAATCTTGTTACACTGCTAAATTGCCTAGGCTGGGCTTCAACGAGTAAGTCTCCTGCCTCAGCCTCCCAGTCTGCTGAGATTAAAGGTGTTCACTACTATGCCTGGCTTCTCTTTGTAATGTAATACTGGCCAATAGAACTTTCATGGCAGCTGGGCATGGTGGCACATGCCTGTAATCCTAGCACTCAGAAAGCTGAGGCAGGAGGATTGCCAGCCTGGGTGCCATAGGGAGTTGAAGACCAGTCTGAACTATGTAGCAAGACCCTGTCTCAAAAACAAAAAACAAAAAATGAAAAAAAAAAAAAAAGAACTTTCAGTGGCAGTGGAAATGTTTTATAATATCTCTACTGTCCAATGTGGTAGCCACCAGCCACATGGCTACTGAGCACTTGAAATGTGACTGGTCAGAAAGAATGAATTTTATTTCGTTTTAATGCATTTTAACTGAAGTTTGAATGGCCACATGAGACTAGTGTTTTAGACAGCACAGTTCTAGTGCACTGGGATACATTTGTGGCCTTTGCCTTCTAAAATCCAAAAGCCCAGAGTTTTGCTACTTAGAAAGCCTTTTCTCTGCTTTTCCTCCAAACCAGTGCTTTTCTCCATCGAGAGAGTGCAGGTCTGAGGTATAGCATAAGGGACAGCTCCTATTGGGTCGCCAAGAAGCCCCCAACCTTGACAGATCCCAGTGAATGTTTGAACATGGGAAGACACTCTCCTTGTGACAGATGCTTCTGGGTGCCCCTGATCCCTACACACATAGTCTCCCAGCACATTAAGGGGGAGGAAGGTGAACTGCCTGGACCTGACAGCAGCAGAGAACAGTGTGAGAGCTTCTACTCTCACTCCTGCCCGCTCCATCCCCAGTCACCAGGAGCCAGCCATGCTAGCACTAGAGCACATTGCCCTGGTGCTTTGTGAGTGAGAGAGTTGGTCTGGCCACAGATGCCACCCTCCACCCTCGACTTGACACACTGCAGGGCTCTCAGGAGGGAGCCAGAGAGAGTGATCTTCCCCTCACCACAGGGGCAGCAGCCAGAAGCGGCAGGGTGCCAGCTGGAGGACAAAAGTGGATGTCTGGATTCCCCAGAAAGGAGAACCAATAGCGTACAGGTACAGACACACAGTAGGGCACTGATCAGGGAACTGGTTCGTGTGATTATGGTGACTGAGAGGTCTTAGGACAGGCCACCTGCAAGGTGGGGACTCTAGGATGCCAGTAGTGTAGCCCAATTCAAGTCCAGAGGCCTTTCGCTGGGCAGTGTGGTGCAGGCCTATAAGGCTGAGCAGCAGAATCACATGTTTGATCCCAGCCCAGGTGACTTAGTGATTAGTGAGACCCTGCTTCAAAAAAGAAGGAAGAAACGAAGGAAAGAAACAAAAAAGCAAGCAAACAAGCAAGCAAGCAAGCAAGAAAGATCTCAGAACAAGGAAGCTCATGGTATAACTCTTAATTGGAGACCAAAGACCAAAGGCCAGAAAACCTGGAGTTTTGATGTCCAAGATAGTAAAAAATCCCAAACAACAGACAAACAAACAAACAAACAACCCCAGAGTCCTTCCCAGCTCTCGGAGAAGAGCTGCACTGGCCTGGTTTGTTCTCCTGAGAGCAGACTGAATGGTGCCCGTCACATTGCAGTGGCTCCTTCCCACCTGGCTGCTCACTCACATGCTGATCTCCTCACAGAGGCCCAAACTGCCTCACGAAGTTCCCAGGGGTTCCTGAATCCAGGCCACTGGACACCTCAAATTAACTCCACAGTAGATAAGGAAAAGGGAAGAGTCCTTTGTGAAAAGGGACTTCCAGGTAGACACCAGTCTCTCCAAGCTGAGTCCAGAAGACTGTTGGGAGAAAGTGAGTCAGGACACCTCCCACTCCTGGCCTGGAGCCTGCGTGCTCCCTCGCGGATGGTGGGCTGCAGCCGCCCGTCACCTCCTCACACACTGGGGCACAACAGAAGGGCCCAATGCAGTCAGGTAGCTAGTCCCAGGTCTGTGCCCTTAATGGATGTGAACACCTGGAGGGCAGGAGCCTGTCTTGAGATTGTCCAGTGGCTTCTCCATCTTCTCCACAAGCAGCTGTTGAACAGATCTGTGCTGCGGTGGGAGAAGAAAAGCTCTGCAGTGGTCAGGTTTAGGCTGGCCATAGACATAGACGAGGGGTTGGAAAAGAGGCCAGATTCCTGAGCCAAGAACATTGCCCGGCACACATGAGTTGCTCAACATGTGCCCTCATGACTTAGTTTTAAGACTATATATACATATACACGTACATATATATATATATATATATATATATTTTTTTTTTTTTTTTCTTTTTGAGGCAGAGTCATGCTATGTAGTCCAGGCTGGCCTTGAACTCACTATGTCAGCAACCCTCATGCCTCAGCCTTCTGAGTCCTGGGATTACTCAGTGTGCACCATCACACTTAGCCTGCTA
Organism: Hystrix cristata; assembly: GCA_004026905.1. Classification (NCBI taxonomy): domain Eukaryota; kingdom Metazoa; phylum Chordata; class Mammalia; order Rodentia; family Hystricidae; genus Hystrix; species Hystrix cristata. The sequence goes on from PVJO010000167.1 coordinate 255,425, forward strand.
GTCACACTTTTTTAGTCCATCCTGGGATTCCCCTGACCTAAATGATTTACTTATTTTTTTCAGCTTGTATGTATCAAGATTCACTGTATAGGTGGGGATTTAGCTCAGTGGTTAGAGTGCTCACCTTGAAAGCACAAGGCCCTGAATTCGATCCCTAGTGCCAAAAAAAAAAAGATTCACTGTATATGCTGTAAAGTTTTATGAGTTTTGACAAATACATAGTACATGTATTCATTATTCCAGTAACATACAAAATAGCTTCTCCAGTTAGAAGAATTCTGGTTTTTTGGTGGTTTTTTTTTTTTTTTTTTTTTTTTTTTTTTGGTGCTGGGGATCGAACTCAGTACCTTGTGCTTGCGAGGCAAACACTCTAACCACTGACCTAAATCCCCAGCCTTGGTCTTGTATTTTAACAGTAATTTTTATTTTATGTTCCTTCTGTGTTAGTTTGATAGTTACACACTGCTTTTTCTCATTAGTGGTTAGTAAAACATTTAGTGGTTTATCAAAGCATTCATCCTTGACTTATCAATGTCTATCATTGACACTTTCTCCTAGGACAATGTGAAGAGCTCTGTATACCTCCAATTCCACTTACTGGTGCTTTTCCCCCTCTATACACTGTGTGTGTGTTGTGTTTGCAGATGGAGTTGCACTAACTTGCCCAGTCTGGCCTTGAATGCTTGACTTCAACTGTTCCTCCAGCTTCAGCCTCCCAACTAGCCTGACCTAGGAGCATGGGCTACTACGCCCAGCATTAATTACTCTCTATAACTTTTTTCTCTGTGTAAGGGATTTAATCCAGAGCCTTTGCAATAGCCCTAGCCCTTTTTTATGTTGAGACAGGATCTTGCTAAATTGGTAAGTTAGGGGGCTGGGGATTTAGCTCAGTGATTAGAGTGCTTGCCTTGCAAGCGCAAGGCCCTGAGTTCGATCCCCGGCACCACCAAAAAAAAAAAAAAATCAAAACTATAAATTGGTAAGTTATCCTCTTGCCTCAGCCTCCCAGAATGTTGGGATTACAGGCATACGGCCATCATGCTCTCCTCGATTTTATTTATCTATTGAGTGTAATTTGTCTTAATTCCTTGGGCTTCATGCATCTGTGAATTGATGGTTCTCATTAATTCCAGACAAGTCTCAGTTATTGTTTCTCTGAAGATTGCTTCTTCCTCTATTTCTCCTCATCTTCTGGACTCCAATTAAAAACGTTGTTAGGTACAAAATAACCATGTTGATTATGATCATTATGTATACAATGTACCAATACATGTTCTTGGTAAAAATAATAAAAAAATTAAAAAACAAAAAACAAAACATTGTTAGCCCTCTAGGCATCCACCTGTAATCCCAGCAGTTGGGTGGCTGAGACAGGAGGATTGCCACCAGTTCGTGGCCAACCTCGTCTACAAAGTGAATTCAAGGCCAGCCTGAACTACATAGTAGGACCCTGTCTCAAAAACAAAAAAATGGGGGTTGGGGATTTAGCTCAAGGGGTAGAGCACTTGCCTAGCAAGCTCAAGGCCCTGAGTTCGATTCCCCAGCACCCCCTCAAAAAAACAAAAACAAAAAAAATGGGGGGTTGGGGATTTAGCTCAGTGGTAGAATGTTTGTCAAGCAAGCACAGGCCCTGAGTTTGATCCCCAGCATCCCCCACAAAAAATGTTAGCCCATAGGTAGCAGTGAAGCTCAATAGTAGAGCACATGCTTAGCATGCAGTACAACTCTGGGTTTAATCCCTAGCAACACACACACACACACAAAAAGTCCAGTTTACTTTGCCTCTTATATCTCTTTTTTTTTTAATTTTTTTATTTTTTTCTGGTGCTGGGGATCGAACTCAGGTCCTTATGCTTGCAAGGCAAGCACTTTAACCACTGAGCTAAATCCCCAGCCCTGCCTCTTATATCTCTTGTCTTCCGTATTTTTATCCTCTTTTTATTGTTTCATTCTCATAGTTCTTTTTTTTTTTTTTTTTTTTTGAGGCAGGGTTTCACTAGGTAGTTCAGGCTGGCTTTGAACTCATGGTGATCCTGCCTCAGCCTCCCAAGTGCTGGGATTACAGGTGTGCACCACTAAACCTGGCATTGCAGATTCTTGATTTCTTAGGGAATTGGGGTTCTGTTCAGAAAGTCCGTACCTATGCCTTTGTCTTCAAGAGTTTTACTTATCTTCCAACAGATTGTTTCTGTTCCAATTATTTTTTCTTTTAATATTAAGATCTTTGATCCATTGATTTTGTTTTAGTGCACGGTGAGAGATCGGTATAGATTTGATCTTCTATAGCCAATTTTCCCAGTACCATTTGTTAAAGAAGTTATCTTTCTCTTTTTGGAGGGGGTGGACAGTGCTGGGGATTGAATTTGGGGTCTTGTACTTGCAAGGGAAGCACTCTACCACTCAGCTAAATCCCCAACCCCAAAGAGGTTATCTTTCTTCCAGTGTATGTTTTTAATTCCTTTGTGAAAGATCAGATGGCTGAATGTACCTGGGGTTGTTTCTGCATTCTCTATTCTGTTCCGTTTATCCACATTTGTTCTTTTGTTTTTTTTGGTGCTGGGGATTGAACTCAGGGCCTCGCGCTTACTAGACAAGCGCTCTAACCACTGAACACCAAATCTCCAGCCCCATCCATGTTTGTTCTTTTTTTTTCTTTTTGGTGCCAGAGATTGAACTCAGGGCCTTGTGCTTACAAGGCAAGCACTCTAACCACTGAGCTAAATCCCCAGCCCCAATGTTTGTTCTTAACAGAGGTCGTATTTGAAAAAATAGTTGCAGCCGGGTGTAGTGGCACACACCTGTTATCCCAGCACTTGGGAGGCTGAGGCAGGTGGATCACTGCAAGTTCAAGGCCTGCCAGGGCTACATAGTTCAAGGCCAGCCTGAATTACATAGTGAGACCCCGTTTCCAAAAAACAAAAAAAAGTTGCAAATTTTTGAGACCTGGGATTATGCTACCTTCTTATAGTGATTTCTACTTTTTTCTTTCTTTTTTTTTCAGAAAGGCTGCAGAATATAGGACTGATTTACTCATTCATCCGTAGGGGTCCAAGTGTTGCATGTACTCCAGTCCCTATTCCCCAGTTCTAACTTATGGTCCCTGTAGTTTCCAGTCCTTCAAGGCCCTCAAGCACACAGCTGCACCTTGCAGCAACCTTTCCCTAGTTAGAAAAATCTTCCAAACACAGTCTTTAGGGCTTTCATTCCTTGCCAATTTTATTGGCCCCTTGATGCTTTTAAGATTTTTCTTTTTCTTTTTTTTTTTTTTTTTGGTGTCAGGGATCAAACTCAGGGCCTTGCACTTGCTGGGCAAGCACTCTAATCACTGAGCTAAATTCCCAGCCCCTAAGATTTTTCTTATATTTCACTCAGCTTCTGGAATTTCTAGTGAGGGTTCTGGCCCTGAGCATCCAGTCTACCATTCTCAGAAGTGGAACCTCCCATACATGCTTCATTCCTGTATCACATAACGTTTTTTGTTTTTTGAGATGATCTTGCTTTGTAATGCAGGCTGGCCTCAAACTTGCAGCAATCCTCCCTGCCTCAGCCTCCTGAGTGCTGGGATTACAGGCATGTGCCACCACACCCAACTCATGTAATTTTAGTCTGAAATTTCACTATTCCAAAGACAGACTTTCACAGGTCTGAAGAACTTTCTGAAGTTCACACAATTAGTGCTAGAGCCGGTTTTCCTCTCAGAGCTCAAGATTAGTAACTACTAACTTTCACTTGCCTAAGAGCTGGGTACCAGGGCTGGTTTTGCCTGAGCTATTGATCAAAGGGTGGAGGTGACCTGGCCATCTGCCCAACACTTCATGCACTCCTCTTGCAGACCTGACCTACAGGGAAGGAGGAGATCTAACGTACAGTCTAGGGAAGTGATGGCAAACCTTTTAGAGACAAGTGCCCAACCTGTAACCCCAAATCCACTTATTTATACAAAGTCCCAAGACTGCAATTAAACATGAATACTGTACTGAAGTTTCAGTTTAGAAAAACAACTTGTACATTAACATCTTTTGTCTTAAGAGAAAAACAATATGCGTGCCATAGGTTCGCCACCAGTGGTTCAGGGACAGGGAACAGACAACTGCAGTCTTTCTTTTTTTTTTTTTTTTGGTGCTGGGGATTGAACTCAGGCCCTTGTGCTTTGCAGTCTTTCTTATTCTTGTGTTTTTTTTTTTTTTTTTTTTTTTTTTTTTTTTTTTTTTTTTTTTTTTTTTTTTTTTTTTTTTTTTTTGGTTTTTTTTGAGACAAGGTCTTGCTATGCAATTTGGGCTGACCTTGAACTCACAGAAGTCCTTCTCCCTCAGCTTCCCACATGCTGGGACTACGGGTGTGCACCACCACACCCAGCTCTCCTTATTCTTTTTTTTTTTTTTTGGTGGTGCCGGGGATCGAACTCAGGCCCTTGTGCTTACAAGGCAAGCACTCTAATCACTGAGCTAAATCCCCAGCCCCCAAATATAGCATTTCCTTTTTTTTTTTTTTTTTTGGTGGTGCCGGGGATCGAACTCAGGCCCTTGTGGTTGCAAGGCAAGCACTTTAACCACTGAGCTAAATCCCCAGCCCCAGCTCTCCTTATTCTTAAACCATGTATTATCCACATTTCTGTGATCAGTTATTCCTTAATCTCCAAAGTTTCTTAACACTGTGATAAGTGGATCCAGTTTCAAGTTCCTCTAGGTCCTGCCCTATTCCTTGTAAAACCAAGACATTGCCTTTAACTAGCCTTCTCCCCCTTAGAGAACAAACACCAACACACTCTCACAACAAAGACCACACCATTTATTTACAAAGGCCAGTGTGGGCACTGGGGGGTCGGGAGGGAAAGGGCAGACATCCTGGACCGCTTGGGACCCTTGCCCACTTAGAGCAGTATTCTGTTCCTCTGGTCTCCTCTGTATCATCCTCCATGCCTGGGTATGTGTGTGCGTGTGTGTGATACGAGCCTCCTCGGTGCTCAAACAGAGCAATGTCCAGTTCCAGATCGAAGGCATCATTGCCACCCTCTCCTCTCCTCCCTCAAAAAGAACTCTGTGCAGGAGATGTAGCTCAGTGGTCCAGCACTTGTCTAGCTGCATGAAACCTCAGGTTCGATCCCCAGCACCACAAAAAAACTCAAACAAATGAACTAAGACACTTTCTGGCCTGCAAGGAAACCATGAACAACTGAAAGGCCAAGGGCCCCGGAAGGGGAAAGCTCTCCACTATTCCCCAAAGCAGTAACGGAAGTAAGGGGGCCAGTCATAGCCTGGCAGCTTCAGAAGGTACCCACAATACTTGTTGGTGACACAGTACCCAGGTCAGAGAACCTAGCTCTCCCAGATGTACTGTTGCTGCACTAAACCGGCCCTTTGACCTACTTGTCCTGGTGAGAGAGACCAGAAATCAACAAAGGACCCACCCTACCACACAGAGACACACACACATACATATACACACACACAGAAGCACACTATCCCACTGCTGAGACAGATTCCACCCCCTTCATAGCTTTTGAAGGGAGCAGAAATTACTGTGCCAAGATACAGGTAGGGCCTGGGTTCATGGAAACCCATGTGTGTGTGTGCACGTGTGTGTGTGTGTGCATGTGTGCAAGGAAGTGGAGCCAACATGACTCCTTGTAGTTCAAACTGCTTAGGTCTGTGGACCCCCTTTCTTCGACTCCAATTCTACCAGGATCTTACTTCTCCTCTGCCAGGCCTGGGCCTGAGTTCTCCTGACTAAATGAGCTATGAGGGCGCAGCTGTCAGTTCCAGCTCCAAGCTTTTGGCCCCATTCTCTTGCCCATTCTCTTCCTCCAAGAAATCCCAACCCCTCCTCCTGCACACCAGTCTACACTGGGCTGGTGCCAGGTCTGCTGAGTCCTGTCCAGAGTGATGTTCAAGCTCCCTCTTTGGGAAGGAAAACAGGCATCTCCTGCTTTTCCCTGGGAGTTCCCACAGAGACTGAGAAAGTGCTGGATGAAGTAACCAGAGTAGAAGTTGAGGAGGGGAAAACAGAGCCTGAGTCACCTGCCCCTCACCTTCAGAGTGCAAACTGTACCCTGGTTGGGCTGGGGCAGGGGAGGAAGAAGGAAGAGAGTTACCAAAGTCAATATAAGACAAGCTAAGCTCTAGTGGTGCTGATGGAAGACTGTTCCAGTCAGTCAGACAGCTGGGTCCTCCTTCAACACTGCAGTCCCACTGAGAAGTCTGAAGACTTCGAAAGGTGGTTGTGGCAAGGAGGTGGGCCAATCAACAGAACTGGGAAACTGTTTAAAGGGCTCTGTTCAAGGAGGGCCAGAAGAGAAAATTCTGTTAAGAGACAGTAGTAAAACAAAAATTCTCAGACAGAGCAGAGCTACAGGACTGGGACCCATGCCTCTAAGATCACCCTGCTGTTTGGAGAAGACAAGGAAGAAGACAGAGGGACAAGCTGCAGAGGACAGGGGCTGACAGAGGAACCAAAGGCTGCCACTGAGTTGAAGGAGAGGCTGGAGGCAAGGGCCCAGGGATTAGGAGAGCTGGGAGCCCAGGAGTCTCTCGATAGCCGCGTTGATGTCCCCTCCTGTAGCAATCAGGGCCTGCAGGTTGGCCTCACGATTGATGAATCCCATGGAGTTGAGCTGCTCCAGTTGCTGCTGAAATCTTACTTCTGGTGTCTGCACCTGGAGGGGACAGGAATTATGAAGTGGGCACAAGATACAACCCAGGGGGGTTATCTGCATCTGAGGCTTTGGAAGACCTGTAAGAAGCTGGGTATGGTGGTGCACACCTGTAATCTCAGCCCTCTAGGGCTGAGACAGGACTGCAAGTCCAAGCCCAGCCTGGGCAACTTAGTGAAACTATATCAAACTAAGAAATAAGAAAAGGGCTGGAAATGGATATAGCGCAGTGTGAAGGCTCTAGGTTCAATCTCTAGTACTGAAAAAAAAAAAAAAAAAAAAAAAGACCAGTAAGAGCTGGGTATGGTTGTGTACCCTTTTAATTCCAGCACTCTGAGAAGCTCAGGCAAGAGGATTTCAAGTTCAAGTCCAGACAGTAGAATTTAGTAACTTAGCCAGCTTCTGTCTCAAAACTAAAAAAAGAAACTTAAAAAAAGGGGATGAGAATGTAGCTCAGTACAAAGGCCCTGGGTTCAACCCCCACTACTCGGGAAAGAGAGAGAGAGAGAGAGAGAGAGAGTGAGAACTCTAACCTCAGAGTCAATCAGTGGGGTGCAGAAGAGCGAGCTGCAGTGAGGGCTGGGAGCCCAGGTCACTGAATAACTCTTAACATTAAGGTGGGGGTGGCTTAGTGGTAGAGAACCTGCCTAACAGGTAAAATTTCAAAGTGTCTGATGGGCCTGCATCAGCTTATATTCTTACTTCCCATGAACATTCTAGAGATATTAGTGGGTGCTCCAAAAGCTAAATGTTCTGTGGTCAAATATGAATATTCAGCCAGGTGTGGTGATGCACACCTATAATTTCAGCCCTGGGAGGCTGAGGCAGGACTGCTGCAAGTTAGAGGCCATCCTGGGCTACACAGTGAGAATTTGTCTCAAAAAAAAGATGGCATATTCAACATACTCTCTCCTGACAGTCATCACACAAACAGCCATAGAACAGGCCAGAGAAAGGTCCAAGGAAAGAAAGAACCTGTTTAATACTGTTTAACTAGTCAGCAAACATTATTTACAAAACAGAAGGCTTTTCATTCTTTTTTTTTTTTGGTGCTGGGGATCGAACTAAGGGCCTTGTGCTTGCAAAGGCAAGCACTCTAACCACTGAGCTAAATCCCCAGCCCCGGCTTTTCACTCTTGACACTCCTATAACCATCTCCTGGAAAGGTGTCTTCCAGGGGACATCTGAGAAGCACTTTCCAAGATCTTAGACAAAAGACTCAGAGTTGGAAGAAGCCCAGTGACCACTGTTCACCAGCCCTCACAGGAGACAAGTGCAATTCAGAGGAAGGACAGACAGGCCCCAGGGCCCTGACTTGCAGCACTGCTCCCTGTTGCTTCTCAGTATGGTGCAGAGTTGACACCAAACCAGACCTTGGAGACTATTTGGGTTGACCCTCCTACTGCCTTGCAGAGCTTGGGACACACACATCTTTGTTGATGGAGGTCAAAGAAGGGGGTTCACCCTAGTTCAACTTTGCCCCTCCCGTGAGCCCCTGGCCTTGACTTCATGGCCCAGGACACCATGCGTCACTTCACCTTCCGGATTCATCCTCCCAACTCTGAGATGGACGCTGCTTTTATTATTTAAAGAATCCTCTGAAAGTCTGGGGTCATGGCTCAGCGGCAGAGGGTGTGCTGAGCATGCGCAAGGACTGGCTTGCAGCCCTGGCACCACAAAAATAAATAAAATAGAAGTGATATACAACATAGTAAAGCATGAATTCTGGAGCTAGAATGCTCTGGTTTGAATCTTGGCCCCATTATCTCCTAGATGTGTAACTGAGCAAGACACTTAACCTCTCAGGGTCTCAGTTTTCCCCATTCAGGGCACAGAGAAAATCATTACAATGACTTTCTCCTAAGGCTGAGAGGAATAAGAGAAAAGGGCCTTCATATGTAAAACACTCAGCACCTGGTAAATGCTGCGATTATTCTCATAGCCATGAAAACTGAACTCAGGGCTGCCTTTAACTGCCCGAGGCTAGTGAGTGCCCAGGCCTGGCTGACTGCAAAGCCTGCCTGCTGCCTCTACTCTACAGCTACCCTTGACGATGGGCGTGGTGGTCCCAAGCACCAGCCCCCACCTACCCTGTGTACCTGTGAGTTTCCACTTCCGGCCAAAAGCTGGATCATCTGCTGCATGAGCTGCTGCTGGGCACTGGAAGCCCCCGTGGGAGGAGACGTGGCTGGTGTGGCTGGTGAGGAGGCGGGGGCCTCAGCTGTAGAGCCAGAGTTGCTGCCTGCCGAGGGTGCCGGAGTCCGGGGCATCCCAAAGGAGCCAAGACTGCAGGCAGGAGACACCAAGAGATAGGAGATGGCATCCAAGAAAGGAATGAGAATGTGAGATCCAAAAGGAAGAGCAGGGACACCAAGCTGTTCAGAAAAGGGCAGAAAGAAGGGACAAAGAAGAGCAACAGCAAGAGCCATGCTGCCCATCTGCCCCCTCACCTGGGTACCAGCCCAGGAGCCTCGGTCTGCAAGGTCTGCAGGCCCTGCTGGATTTGCAGTAATGCCTGCATGGCACGGGGATTGGTGAGGATGGACAGTGACTCTGGGTTCTGCATCTGGGAAACAAGCAGAGAAAGGTGACAGGAAGTGGCAGGAAGGAGGAGGCAGCCTGAAGACTGAGTGGACTGAGTCCAGAGCCAAGCTCTGCCCCTTACTTTAATGTCCCCCGACTAGGCCTTCTGGTCTGGCCCTTGCCATCCACCCCCATCCTGCAGGCTTCTCCCTCACCTGCTGCAAGAAGACAGGGAGCTGCAGGCGGAGCTGCTCCTGCAGTTGGGGGTTCCCCGCGAAGAGTGGCACGTTCACCATCATCTGTCAGAGGAAAGGTAGGAGGAGGGGGCCTGGGCCTCTACCCCAAGAATTCCCCTACAGCCTCAGAAATTCTTGGCACCCCAAGCACGGCTGGACATCTGGCCAGCATTTCCAAGGATCTCAAAGATCCTGAAGGTAGAAAATGGACTATGATCTGAGCAATGAACAGTCAGGAATCAGAAATCAGCTGTTCGACCAAGGTCTGATGACAACCAGGGGTGGGGTGGGGTGTGTGTGTGTATGTTCTAAGTATATGCTGCTTACTGTGTGCTGTGCCATGTTCTAAACATTGGTATCAAGTCCTTTAATCTTCACAACTCAGTGAGGCAGGAACTAATGCTATTACCATTTTGCAGATGAAGAAACTGGGAACTTAAATAACTTGCTCAGCTCACACAGCTGGGATGTGGCAGAGCTCAGGATACACCCTGGGCAGTCTGGCTCCAGAACATTGTGACCATAAGCAGCTGCCTCCCACCCTGCGCCCCCTCTGGGCAGCGCTTTCCTGTGCCAGCTGGATACCTGAGCAGCAAAGTCGGGGTTCTGGGCCAGTGTCTGCATCATGCTGCGCATGTAGGGGGCCGAGATCACGTTCTGCATGAGCTGGGGGTTCTCAGAGATCTGCTGCAGGAGCGCCTGCATTTCTGGGCTGTTGAACATCCCTATCACGTGGGCGAAAACACACAAAACAGGAGAGAAGGGTCCAGATGGAGACCAGACACCTGGCTTCAGACACTGAGTGATCACACAGGTCTGAAAGAGGTCATTTGGGTGCCCGAGGACTGTGGCATGGGTCCCAGGGTCCCCTGAGTCCTAGGCTTGTGTGCCATTTTCGCATGGAGCTTCCCCATCAATTCTAAGGACAAACCAGCTAGAAACTGGGTTGGATTTCTGCCCTCTGGACTGCCCCTGCCACAAGCTCCAATCATGTCTGAGTGGGAAAGGACTGACTACCTAGATCGATGGCTTTCAAATTTGTCTTAAAGCAGAGACCCTTTCGCAAGTCAACTCTCACTCAGAAACCAAGTATGTCAGTGGTCTGGTTCAATCCTTCCTCATTGTAAAGACCAGGACATCCAGGCCCCCCAGGACTTAGGAACACAATTTTAAACCCATGGATCAAGTTCCAGTCCTTATTTTATAAATAAGGAAACTAAAGCATACAGAGGGAAAGGACTTTCCCAATCAAGATATCCTCCAGGGTGTAGAAAATCAGGGCGCCTGCCGAAGACTTCCCCAGGGCCACATGTACAGTCATAATCCAGATAAATCAGGCATTACCTCAGGTTGTGCAGTGCGAGGCATCTCATTCTGTGTATAGCAGCCAGGCTCATCCCTTGCCCCCAGCCTCATATCTGCTTGTCCTCAGGCCTACCCTGATTCCTCTCCAATCACCCACACCCCCCATTCCCACCTCCCAGTCTGACCTATTTACACTGGATAGTACCAAAAGTGCTCAAGGAGCTTGGAAGGTGAGGCCTGGTTAATTCATGAGCCAATACTCAGGTCACTCCCACAGACACAAGGACATAGTTGGAACCAAGTCTCACCCTCTGAAGGGTGTGTGGCTGCTACATAAGCTGCTGAGTCCTGTCTGTAGGGTTTTTTCCTTGTTTTTGAGACAAGGTCTCCTTATATAGTCCACGCTGGCCTTGAAATCACTATGTAGCTTAGGCTGGCCTGGAAAAGTTGATGTTCTTGCCTCAGCCTCCTGAGCGTTGGGATTACAGCCATGTGCCACTATGCCTGGCTTGTCTCTGTAGCTTTACTACAGTCTCACCTCTGTTTTTAATATCCTGGAGCAGTGTGAACCCCATTCAGTTCCAGGGTAAGGGGGCTGCCCTGGTGACCCAACTAAGCTCCTTGCACCCTAGGACATACCTGATCCCAGGCTAGCCGCATTGATCCCAAAGGGGTTCGAGACTGTCGGGTGCACCTGGTTGGTCCCTGATCCTCCGGTGCCCTCCCCACTGGACCCAGGGGCCTGGGAGGTGGGGGGCGAGGGGCTCCAAGGGTTAGGGAGGGGCTCTCGGTTCTCAGTCCGCAGAGGCTGGGAGGACGAGCTGTCGGAGTTGCCGGCCAGGGAAGAGAAGGGATTGTTGCCAAACTGGGAGGAGGGAAAAGTTTTGGGTTAAGGGTTGAAACAAGTCCAGGTCAAGGGCTAGGCCCTTCCTCTCCTCTCACCTAATAGCCTCCCCTTTCCCATAAAAGTCAGAAACAGATCTAAACCTAGGACAGCCACAGTTCAGGTCCCTGCCCCCAAGAGACAGCTCCACCCTTGCCTGCAGGGCGTCTGATGCTAATGACTGGATAAATGAACCCTTAGATAACTGGAAACCTCCCTTCTCCTCAGAAGGCTCTAAACCTTAGGTCTCTAATCTCCTCTGTGGCCCACAGCACTTTACACAACCTTTTCCTGTAGCTCTCCAGGGGCAGACACTGTTGGATTTACCTTTGTACCCTCAACCACACTGCTAGTAGGTGCTCAATAAGTAAGTGCTGGCTTGATGGAGGGACTTGGACCCGACTCTCTGACTTGACCCGCATCTGCCTCCGGCTCCCCCTTTCCCGGCTACCTCGGTCCAATCTTAACTCCCTGGAATCCTCTCCCTCACATCCAGGTCCCTTGACTGCCATTCTCGGCCCACTCAGCCACACCACAGGTGTCTGCTGGTGGGGCCCTCCTGGGAATCCTCCTTCCCCTTCCCTGGGTAGGTCCCAGCTACCTCCTCACTGGCTGCCTCCAGATTCCCCAGGAGAGATTCCCCACCATGTTCCCCAGCACTGCTCAGAGGCGACAGTGAGCCTCTTCCCCCTGAACCGTCAGCACCTCAAACAGTGCTGTCAGAGGGGTGTGCTTCTCTCTCTCAGCCTTCCTGGTGCCTGGAGCTAGGGAGCTCCATCTCAGAGTTCCCAGCCTGCCCAGCAGGCAGGCAGGAGGCAGCCCAGCGGCATCAGCCCTTCCTCACTGTGAGGCTTCCTATCCAGGCCCTTTTCCTGTTATGCATAGTGGGTCATGGGGACAGCACTTACCAAGGACCTCCCCACTCTGAGATGTGGTTCCAATGCCTCTCCTTCCCCTCCTTTACCAGGTGCCAGTTCAGATAACAGGGCTCACAGGCCAAGGTTCATGCACCATTTTCATCTTTGTACCTGCTTCAAATTCCCTATTCTGGTAGCTTGTCTAGAACCTTACCCCACCTAGTTCTGAGCCCTGTCTTGTTCTTCCTGGTATACCCTAAGGACTGTAACATCCCTCTAATATACTAGTTCTCAAAGTGTGGACCTAGGATCCCCTGCAAGGTTTAAAAAGGTGTTTATAACACAACATTCAATGGAATGAATGCAGATCTGAGAAGCCAGCTGTCTTAACAGTAAGCCAGACTTCAAAGAAATCTGTAAAAATGTAAATCAAGGCCATGCTTTGCTCTAAGCTTTGTTTTGGAAAATAAAGTTGTTTTTCAAAAGAATGTTATTTATGGTAATTTGTCATGAATTTTTATTTTTAAATGAGTTACATAAATATTTTAAATTTTATCAGTTTTAATTTCTGGCACAGTGAATATTAATAGACTAGCCCCTAAAAACAAAAGCCCTGGGCTGGGGATTTAGCTCAGTGGTTAGCGTGCTTCCCTTGTAATCACAAGGCCGAGTTCGAGCCCCAGCACCAAAAAAACCCCAAAACACACACACACACACACACACAAAAATGAAAACCCTTTGTGGTCCCCCATAACTTTTTTCTCCCCATAACTTAAAAAAAAAAAAAGAGTGTGAAGAGGTCCAGAGACCAAATATCTGAGAGCCACTGCTATAACACATCCACTTCTAAAATAAAGCTAAGACTCAGAGGGCAAGTAATTCATTTCAAAGCACATCACTAGAAATGGGGGAGCAGGCATTTAACTCAGGTTTGTGGATGCAAAGTGCTGTATCCTTCTAGCAAAACTAGTGATTCTCACCTTCACTGTGCATCAGAATCTGCTGGAGTATATGTCTTCCCAACCTTTTTTTTTTTTTGGAGGCAGGGTCTCGCCCTGTAATTCAGAGTGGCCTTGAACCTGAGGTGGTCCTCCTTCCTCAGCCTCCCAAGGGCTGGGGATTACAAGTGTGTGTTACCCTGCCCAGCTAATTTTTTTCTTAAACCAGGTGCTTTTGGTAGTTTGATTTTTTTTAAAAAATGTTTTTTTAATTAAGGGAAAATTTACAATTCCCTTTAAAAATTAATAGTCAACCCCTATAAGCAGTTTCTGAAATCTGAAAGAGCAATAGCAAGAATAACCAAGATTAAAAAAAAAAGAGGGCTGCGGATTTAGATCAGTGGTTAGAGTGCTTGCCTTGCAAGCACAAGGCCCTGAGTTCAATCCCCAACATCAAAAAAAAAGAATAATCAAGCTGATTCTGGCTGGGCGTGGTGGAGCACACCTGTAATCCCAGCACTCAGGAGGCTGGAGCAGCAGGATTACTGCAAGTTTGAAGCCAGCCTTGGCTACATAATGAATTCAAGGCCAGCCTGAATTAGAGTGAGATCCTGTCTCAAAAAACCTAAAAAAAAAAAAAAAAAAAAAAAAAAAAAAAAAAAAAAAAGATGGTTTTGACGAATACAGTGGAGAATTTCACTGTACCAGATACCAAGACTAAAACAATATAGGATCATTGTAGGTACAGAAAAACAAACCAGGGAACAGAAGGGCAGCAAAAGACATACTTATCTGAGAAACTTGGGGCAAAACAGAGAGAGCAGGAACGATCAATCTTGGAAGCATGGCCACTGTGGGCATGGTTCCTTTCCTCAATGAACAAGAAAGGGGAGGTCCTAACTGCCTGGCTAATTGTGAAAATTTATTAAACTGCACACTGATTGTGTTTGTGCACTTTTCTTCTCTTTCTCTTCTACTTCCTTTTGCAGTATTGGGGACTGAACCGAGGGCCTTACACTTAACTACATCCTCACCCCCTTTTTATTTTTAAAAATTAATTAATTTAAAATTTTTAAAAATTGCTTTATTTTTGGGGATATTTGTTTGTTTTTGTTTTTCTGAGATAGGATCTCACTATATATTTCAGGTTGGCCTTGAACTCACTATGTAGTCCAGGCTGGCCTCAAACTTGCGGCAATTCTGCCTCAGCCTTCCAAGTGCTAGGATTATAGGTATGTGCCACCACACCCAGCTCAATTAATTTTTGCAGTACTAGAAATTGAACCCAGGGAATGCAAAGCTACATCCCCACACCTTTTATTTTATTCTGAGCCAGGGTATCACTAAATTGCCCAAGCTGGACTCAATCCTGCAATCCTCTTGCCTCAGCCTTCCAAGTAGCTGAAATTATAAATATATGCCACCTGGCAAATTTGTACCTTTCTGTAAATTATTCTTCAATAAAATGTTTCAAAAAGAGCAAGTTAAGGGGCTGGGGATTTAGCTCAGTGACTAGAGTGCTTGCCTTGTAAGCACAAGGGCCTGAGTTCGATCCCTGGCACAAAAAAAAAAAAAAAAAAAAAAAGAGCAAGTTAAAACGATATGAACACCATGATACCACTTCCACTACAGATGTTTATAGACATATATAAAAGTGATAAAAGAAATTAGAAAGCCAGGTATGGTGGTGCACACCTGTAATCCCAGCACTTGGAAGGCTGAGGCAGAAGGATCATCACGAGTTCAAGGGCTGCCTGGGCTACACAGTGAGTTCAAGGCCAACCTGAACTACATAGCAAGACCCTATCTCAAAAAAAAAAAAAAAAAAGAAAGAAATCAGAATGATAAATATCAACCTCAGGTGAGTAGTTACCTCTGGTGAAAAAATGAGAAGAACAGAATTGAGGAAATATATGAATACTACAGCTCTACCTCTCATGACTTACTTGCACATTACTATATACGTGTAGGAAAATACACAAGGTACTAACAATGTTAGTGACTATGGGGATTAAAAAAGGGGTGGCCAGGAAATAGAGATGGAAGAATTTCTTTTGTTTTTTGGAGACAGGGTCTCACTATGTAGTTTAGGCTGGCCTTGAACTCACTATGTGGCCTGGGTTGGCCTGGAACTTATGGCAATCTGCCTGCCTCATCCTCCTGAGTGCTGGGATTACAGGCATGTGGCACCACACCTGACCCCTTTTGTTTACTTTGTGTAATTTCTGAATTTTGAGACATAGATATATAATGTGTTTAGTATAAAGTTAAATTTTTAAAAGGCACTGAGATTCTACATGGCAACGTGGATACGAGACAATGCCCTATTTTATTTTTTATTTTTTATTTTTTGGTGCTGGGGATCAAACTCAGGGCCTTGTGCTTGCTAGGCAAGCGCTCTACCACTTGAGCTAAATCCCAACCCCGTCAATGCCCTATTTTTATCTATATATTTTATATAGCTGGAATGCATTCATAAAGCATTTTTTCAAGTGCATAATCTTGAGCCATGACACCAAGAGACTGATTCAATACATAGCGCAAAGCTAGGGACCAAGAATCAGCTCATTATGAAGCTCCCCAAGTGATTTTGACACCAGTGACCCATGGACCACACTTGAGATACACTGTACTAGGGCTGACGTTTGACCCTGGGACTGCCCCACAACCCTTCAGCACCTTGTACAAGAAGTTTATCAGTCCTTCAGACATCACACCTCACCCACTTTCCCAGGGACCTCAGCTATACTGTGCCCTCAGTCCACACCAGACTGGACTACCTCTGGCTTTGCCCTATGGAGAACACGTTCAAGCCAAAGCCCACTGCTCAGGGTGCTGGG
Organism: Hystrix cristata; assembly: GCA_004026905.1. NCBI lineage: Eukaryota > Metazoa > Chordata > Mammalia > Rodentia > Hystricidae > Hystrix > Hystrix cristata. The sequence goes on from PVJO010000167.1 coordinate 271,656, forward strand.
GAAGGAAACACAGCAGACACAGCCCAGGCTTGCCTGCTTTGGGGGTAGGGAATCCTGAGCCCAGGCAGCCCCCTCCCCCCACTGTCCAGGCCCTGGCGCACCTGCTCCCGGGCAGCACTGAACATGGGCTCCTGGATGTCTGTGTACATGCGGCGGAGGGCATTATACCCCCCGGGGATGCTCTCGAGATTGCTCAGGGCCCGGTCTTGGTTCCGCATCATCTCTTGCATCATGGCTGGATTCCGAGCAAGCTCCATTGTCTGGTGAAGACAGAGAGATGGGATGGAGCCTGGCCAAGGGAGCACCAAACCAGGGAAAGGTGGGTTCTGAGGAGGGGGTCTGTGCCAGGAATGTACTTCCTTCCTCTACTGTAAGCTGGGTCCCACCCTGCTTCCCCATGGGGATTCTGGTTGGCTTTTTCTAGCAGAAGACGAGCTCCTAGATAGGGTGAGACAGCAGCTTCCCCGTTTCAGGCTCAGGGGTTCCACAGAAGAGTCAGAGAACACACAGAAACTGAGCTGGAAGGGATATGACAGGGGAGGCCACAGAGAGAAAATTAGCATCTCTTAAGCATCTACTATATATTGGCCCTGGGCTAAGCAATCTGCAGAACTCAAATCACAGAATCCCACAATAATCACCCCAGGCAGGTATTCTTGCCCCATTTTGCAGATGAGAAAATAGGCACAGAGATATTCACAAACTTGCTTCACAACACAGCCAGTTAGTGATGGAGATAGGTTTCAAGGGCAGGTTGGCTTCTCTGACCAAGACCATGCTGTAAGTGGCAGGATGGGCAGGGAAAAGTTCAGGCTGGAACAAAGCTATAGACATCTTCTAACTCCCACCCCTAGGTCTTTGTGCAATCTTTCTTTCTTTTTTTTAGTACTGAGGATTGTACCCAGGGCCTGGTACATGCTAGGCAGGCACTCTACTACAGCACTATACCCCAGCCCAACTTTGGAGTCCAGGGCTCATTCTCAATTAAGGGTCCCCTGTGTCAACCCCAGGAGAGTTCACGGTAGAGAAAGTGAACGTAGCTACTTCTTGTTCATACTGCTCGATCCCTGCCTCTTCTAAGATACTTTATAGACTGATACACCTGGCTTCACAGAACTCTGACCTCTTGTACTATAATTCATTCATCCAAAACTTATTGAATGACTACTATATAGCAGGCGCAATTATACGCAGGGAACAAAATACTTGAAAATCTTTGCCCTTATGGAATGTATGGGATTATCTTCTGGTGAGTCCAGCAACAGGTCCACAACTGTGCTGGGAAGGCCATCTGTCCTCATCCCCTGGTGGCCTGGAGACTGAGATGGGGCTCCTAAACACCATGGCCAAAATGGCCTTTGCAGGCTTTCCCCCCTGGGCCTGCCCAGCCACAACGTTCCCCAAACATCCTGTTATCTTTTACTCCCAAGTTTTGCCTTTACTGTCCCTTGGCCCTGAATACTCGTTTCTTGCCCTGGTTCACCTACTTTCCTCACTGGGAATAGACTTGGTGATACTTCCCTCAGAAGGCCTCGTCTACATCCCAGAAGTCAGAAGTCATTCCTAATGCTGATTATCCTCAGGATGCTGTGATTTTTCTTCAGGCAGTACTAACCACACTGTACTCTAATTGCCTGTCTACCTCTCTCATTTCTCTCTAAGACCAGTAGTTCCTGAAAAGTTATACCCATATCTTTCCACCACTGAACCTCGAGTGTTCAAACTATGGCTGCTTAATGAATAAATGAATAAATCAGTGTAGGACAAGGTAGGAAAAGCTGGGCAGGGCATGGCTGGGCACCAGATGTCCTTTATTCCTCAGCCTTCTCCATGCCTACCTGCCTCATGAGCTCAGGGTTGTTGAGCATGTGGCTGATCTCTGGATTCCGCTCCATCAGCTGCTGCATCTGGGGGTTGGCCATGATCATGTGGCGCATGAGGTCAGGGTTAGACATCATATCCTGGACCAAGGGGTTCTCCATGATCTGTGACAGCATCTCAGGGTTGGACATCAGCTGCCTCTGCATCTGCTGCTGCAGCTCCATGAAGTTGGCAGAGCCAAGGCCCAGGCTGCCCAGCCCCAGGATGCCCCCAAAGCCAGCTGTAGGGAGGGTGCAGGGTCACACTCTACCCCAGAAGCCCTTCCCCCACCTAGCAGAGCCAATGAATTCAGGTTTCCAGGAGGGGCCCTAACTGCTTCTCATAATCCCCCTCTTCTCCCAACCCTGATCTGCTTTGGGCAAAGAGATGTGAGACCTCTTTGATGGCACACACTGAAAGAGAAGAGGTGTTCAGCAGTAGCCTGTTGAATGAATAAATAAGTACTCTCCATGTGCCTACTGTTTGGGGCCAGATTTTCTTGACTCATGGGGTCTTTCAGTCTCCTCACCCAAGGCTCCCACATCCCCACCTCCCCTTCTCCCTTCACAACTAATACTTAGCTATGCTCCCTACATCTGGGAAGTCCTCATGGGCCGGTTTCCTCCCCAGCTCACCTCAAGTACCAATTCTGGAACCCTATGTCCAAGGGTCCCCTATCCCCATCAGACTAGGAGCAGGGGACCATGTTTCTCCTTCTCTTGGCTCTTCCCCACTCCCCAGCCCAACACAAAGACTGTGCTCTCCTCCCTACAGGCTTACAGAGTATAGATGCAGTAGCACTGGGAGGTCCCTCCCCAGCCCCTGGGGAGGGACCCCCCCCACTGCTCCTCCGACTCCCACTGCCAGCATCCGAAGTGGTGCTGCCAGAGGTGGAAGGCTGGGCAGGGGTGGCAGGTGAAGCAGGCGTGGTGGAGGGTGCTGAGGCAGGGTCAGGAGTGGAAGGGGAAGAAGCGGTGGCAGCAGCCGGATCTTGAGTCCTGAGGACAGAGAAATGAGAATCCTGGTTGGAGTGAACACAGGAAGAAGGAAGGTACCAGAGAACTCTGTGTGCGGCTGCACAACTACTGCTAGCCCAGTTCACCTCCTGAACAGATTGGGGTGGGAGGGTATCCATAGGCCAGGGAGAGGAGGAAGTCTTTACTAACATCTGCCTTCAGGGCATTGAGTAAGTAGTAACTTAGGTTCCCTTCCCAGAAGGTGAGATAGCAAGCAACCAGGAGCCACCTGCCTGGGCCTGGGCAGCAGCCCTCTGTACAGCTGAGCAATGAGTAAGAAAGTTCTGGATGGGGAGTCCCAATCCAAAGCTAGGTCTGTTTGTCTCCTGAACTTACTTTTGAGGGGTCTTGATGACCAGATGGACAGTGAGCCCATCCTTGATCCCATGTTGGTTCAGTGTGTCTCCATCCTTGAGGATCTTGCCTGCGAAGATCAGGACCAGCTGATCCTGCTGAGCCTTAAACCTCCGGGAGATTTCCTCTTTGAACTGTGATCAAGAGGACGAGATCACTGTTGAGGCTGCCTGGGCTCCACCCACCAGGGACCCTGACTTTTTCTAGAGCCTCCGTATTCTGTTGCTCTGACCTCTCTTGCTCTTCATGGGAAGTCCTTTCTGCAATATCAGCTGCATTCCTCCAGCTGCAATAAGCAACTCTTCGTGGGGTGGGTTGCTGCTAGGGATTAAACCTGAGGCCTCATGCATGCTAGTCAGTGCTCTACTACTGGGCTACATACCTACTCCTTTGTCTTTTATTTTGAGACAGGTCTCAATAAGTTGCCCAGTCTGTTTCCAAACTTGCAATCCTTCTACGCAGCTCCCTTCTTAATCAAGCATATGGACCAGCAACAGGCTCTTCTCTTGATTCCACCCCAGACCCTCCCCTGCGTTCCCTGAGAGGGTACTGTCTGGACAGCCGTCCCTATCCCAACTCCTCCAGTAGCCTTGGACCCAGGCTCCGTCTTCCTTCAGCTTCCTCTTCAACTCTCAGTTTTTTCCTCTTTTGGTTTCCAGCTTTCTCACAACAAATACATCCCAGTTACTGGGTACTAACTATTCACACATTAGCAGGCTAGTACACTATTTTGCATTTTATTTTATTTTTTATTATCTGCATTTTAAAGACAAGGAAACAGATGAGGCTCAGAGATGTTAGGCAGCTTGTCCTGAGGAGACTGGAACTCAGGTCTTGCCACTGAAGTCCAGGCTCTTAACCAGACTCATGGCTCTCAATTAGAGCTGTTTTCAAATTCAGCCTTACACAGAACACTCTTTAAACTGCAGTGATTTTATGTGGGACAGTGATAACACCAAGGACTAGCCTGGCAAGATCTCCAAATCCTCTCTCTCCAAATTCTTTTGTTTTGTTTTTTGTTTTTTTTTTTTGAGACAAGGTCTCCCTATGTAGCTCAGACTGGCCTTGAACTCACTGCCTCAGCCTCCTGAATGTTGGGATTACAGGCGTGCACCACTACACCACTATGCCTGGCTATCTCTCCAAATTCTATCAGCCCCTCCCTCCAAAACAAAACAAATGCACACTCTAAGTAAAAATAGTGCACTTGCTAAACAGAGGCAGCTCCCGGATCCCTATCTTCCAACCAGATGGCCTATTTTAAGCCCCGCCTATGTGAAATTCTGGAGCAGTCACAGGCAGTGGCGGATAAGGCAATAGTCCCCCATTCACTCGTTCAACAAAATTTTATTGAGCACCTACTGCACTATGTAAATCCCAGAAGCTCCGAGAACCCAAGATGACCATCTCGATTTGGGAGTGCAGGAAGCACCCGGGCAGAGGGCAATCCTGGGCGTAGGCTAAGCGTTCTCCGTCACACAGTAGGCACCCGCACTCTTCCAGCCCCCGCCCGTTCTCGCGGTTCAGCAACTCGCACGGGCCGCACTCAGCCTCGGTGCCTTAAACCCCAACCAGCAACCGGGATGCACACTTGCCTCAAACCTAGGGTCCTACGGCCGTCCGGTGCACGGCGCACTCTGCCCACTCTCCACCACGCCCCCAGCCCTGGCCGCACCGCCAAACCCGCGCCCCGACACGCGCCACGCTCCCTAGATCTCCCCTCGCAGGGCGCCCCCTTTTCCCTCTCCCCTCTCGCCTCCTGTCGGGGCGGTCCAGGCCGTCCTGGTCCCCTCTTTCGCGGACCCCTTCTCCGCGCTCCTTGTCGCCACAACCCACCCCCCGCCAGGCGCACTACCTCCTTGACCGAGGCTCGATCGCAGATCACAATTTCCTCCTTGTCCTTGGGGGTCTTGACGGTGACCCGAATGGGGGGCCTCGCCTCGGCCCCGCTCGGCTCCGCCATGCCGCCGCCGCCAACCGGCCGCCCGCCAGCCAGCCCGCCCGGCTCCTCCTCCTACTCCTCCCCGCCCGCTCGCCCGGCCCGGCTCGGCTCGGCTTGGCACTCCGACCCCCCTCCCCTCTCCTCGGCTCCCCGAGGCCGCACCGCCCCTCCGGGCCAGCCTTGGCCACAGCGCCCCGGGCGGCCTGGGGGGGCACTGCAGCGGGGTCCGCCCGGGGCCCCGCGGGTCGCGCAGCCGGGCGGAGGCTGGCTCTGGCTGGCCACCTCTGCGCTCACTCCGCTCTGGGACAAAGGACTCTCCGTGTCGCCGCGCTATCTGCGCTCCCTGGGACAACTCGGCCTTTCTGGGAGGCCCGACTCCCCCAGGACCGTGGTCTCGCTCCTCGGAGGCTGACTTTCCCACTGTGGGCGGCCATCGCGGAGTTCTCGAGAGCGGACGTGTGCCCCCGCGACCAATGGCCCGGATGGTCTAAACCTGGGCGTTTTGCCTACGTGGCTTTTCTGAGCCTTGGTTTCCACGAAATAATAGCACCCCTCGCTCCTTCTCCCATAAGTGTGCATAGCATACTTTGAAAAGTAACCAAAGGTGTACCTAACAAATACGAGCTTTTAAAAAATCACTATTGAATTGTGAAATGGTAAGCAGAAACGATGACTTCTCCCCGAAGGGGTTAAGAATCCTTCCAATACGGCCACTGTCCTTTCACTCCCGCTCTTTTCCCCTACAGCCGCGTGGTCTGACTGGAAAGACGAACTATACTTCCCAGACTGCCTCGCGAGGCCACAAGGAGCTACAATTCCCAGCACGCCCCGCGCGGGCCAGTTTGTGTCGGAGCTACGAGAGCCGAGCGGGGACGCTACAACTCCCGGGGTGAGGCAGAGCTGGGCAGCTGGTCTACGGAAGCGGCCGGCGGAGACCCGCAGGAGGCCACTCCGGGGATCAGAAGCCCAGGGCTAGTAGCCGAAGGCATGCTGCGTCCCAAGGCTTTGACCCAGGTGCTCAGCCAAGCTAACACTGGAGGCGTCCAGAGCACCCTGTGAGTGCGCACGGAGAACCTGAGCGGCGAGCGCTGGAGTGGGGCGGTGCGCGGCTGTCTGAGGGAAGGAAGTACGGGAAGGATCGCCAGTCAGGGAAGCAACGGCAGAGGCAGGCAGCTGCTGGGGGAGCCGGCCTCGAGGGCCCCTCTTCAAAGGGAATACGGTGTGCTGGGTGCTTAGGGCATTTTCTAGGGCACCCTTGTTTCCTAGAAGCGCCAGTGATGGGAGTTGGGATAGGAACGTGGGCGTTTTGCTCTTCCCTTATGTCGCTATCCCTCCCCGCCCCTCGCCAGGCTGCTGAATAATGAGGGATCGCTACTGGCCTACTCGGGTTACGGCGACACGGATGCCCGGGTCACTGCGGCCATTGCCAGTAACATCTGGGCTGCCTACGACCGAAACGGGAACCAAGCGTTTAATGAAGACAATCTCAAATTCATTCTCATGGACTGCATGGTATGGAGAGGGGAGTCAGACTTCCTCTGCTCCTCAAGGGGCTCCTGAGGGGGAGACCTGGACCCCATCCTGGATGGTTGGAGGGGTAGGGACAGGATCTCCAGAAGATGTATACTAAGAGTTGGTCTACCGCAGCATTTGTGATAGGCAGGACCCTTTGCATCAAGTGGTGGTGAGGAAGGAGCCCTGGGCCTGAGGTATGACTTGGGTTCTGGTCCTAGCCATTCACTTATCATTTGCGGAAACTTGGGTAAGTCTCTTAACCTCTCGAAGCTTCCTCTTCTCATCTCTAGCGAGGTACAGGATAGGATGAAGATCAAATGAATGGATGTAAACTGTAGAGTGATATCCAAACACAAAATGTTGTCAGCCCACTTATACTGACCCACAGATCCATGGCAGAGTCTTCAGGCTTTAGGCCAACTTCTTTCATTTTACGAAGAAATGAAGTCTAGAAAGAAAAAGTGGCCATTAGACCATGAACTTCTTGGGAGCAGGGATCTCTGGATCTGTTTATTCTGCAAGAATTTAGGTCCCTGCAGTGTTTTTAAGACTAGCAAAATTGCATCAGTGTTTTTGCCTAGCGATCACGGAAATTACAACTAAAATGACAGTATCAATTGACAGGTAAAACTTTTTAATTGGAAGGTAAGAGAAGATAAGGGAAAGACTCCAGCTTGAGTAGCCAGAGGGGGCACACTCTGATGAGGATGATCAGATTGGTCTGCCCATAAAAGCAGGAGGCTTTTGGGCTGGGGATTTAGCTCAGTGATTAGAGTGCTTGCCTTGTAAGCACAAGGGCCTGAGTTCGATCCCCGGCACCACCAAAAAAAAAAAAAAAAAAAAAAAGCAGGAGGCTTTTAAGGGTTAGCTGAGGTGAACCAGGATCCGGTTAGTTATTATCTCAGTCCTGGTTTCCAGCTCAGGTTGACTCCTCCTGACCTGAGGGGCTTTTCAGTTCCTGAGGGAGGAATACCATGAGTTGAGGGGCAATTTGGTTCCAGTGGGAGGAATCCTCATGATGTGAGGGGCAGTTTTAGTCATGTGAGGCTCTGCTGGAGTCCAAGGTGACCATAGATTTAGGGCAATAGAGACTTCAGGATGCAAGTGTTCTCAGTCTTAAAGGGCAATGACATAGGCTAGATAAATTTCAGGCTAATAAACCTGGTTTTGCCAATTTTAGACAGATACTCCCTAAATGACTAATATGTCTATAGGCAGAATTGGGAAGGATTTGACTGAGAGTTTTACAAAGTGAAAGCCAGGTTTTGTTCTACTTTTAGGTACCTTTTGGGGATTTGTAGGCCCAAGTGAAGAGTTATACTTTTTTTTTTTTTTTTTAACAAAAAGCCCTTTAAGTCCCTGTCTATTTTAGAAAGAAAGCACAAATTGTGCCTTTTTTTTTTAATTGTCATACTAAAGATTGAACTCACACCTTCATGCTGAGCTACATCCCCAGCCCTTTTTAATTTTTGTTTTGAGACAGGGTCTTGCTAAATTGCCCAAGCTGGGCTCAAACTTGTGATCCTCCTGCCTCACCCTCCCAGACTGCTGGAATTGTAGGTGTGCACTACCATGCCTAGTACAAACCATGCTTTTAATGGGTAACAGGTTAAGGGTCTAAGAATTTGTCCTCTGTCCTTTGTCTATGTCATGACTATGTCAGTAGCAAACAGACACAGTTTATAGTCCTAAGCTTACAGTTTTGCATATAGTTTAAAGTAAATAAAACATTATATGTTAGCTTTTGAAAATGCAACAGAGCCTGTCTCAGTGGCACACACCTATTATCCCAGCTACTCTGGAGACTGAGGCAGAAGGATTACCAATTCAAGGCCAGTTTGGGCAGTTTAGCAAGACACTGTCTCAGAAAAAGGGGGAAAGGACTGGGGATGTAACCCAGTGATAGAATGCCTCTGGGTTGAATACCTTTCCCTGCCCCCCCAAAAGAAAGAAAAACCATGATGGAGAAAAAAGGGAAATGAGAAAATGGGGTAGGGACATGTGTCAAGGACAGTTTCATGAAGAGGTGACATTTGATGAGAGATCAGAAGGAAGGTGGGGCCCAAACCAAGTGCTGTCTGGGGGAAGAACATTTCTGACCAAACAGCAAGCATAAAAGCCCTGGGGCAGAATGATGCCGGGTCAGAGAGCCAAAGATTGACAAGGTTATTATGACTGGAAAGGTGTGAGAGTGGAGGTGGGTGGTAGGGGATGAGGCCAGAGAGGCAGCGGTGCAGTGCCTGGTTACCGTCCACAGTAGATGCTTAGCGAAGGTATGCAAACCAAACTGAATGGATCACGAGGTGAACTTTCCATGAAGAAGCTCCATTATAACTAGCTACCTACTTTTGCCCAGCCAATGCTTTTTGGTTCAGCAGATGAGTCCTACTGGGTGCCTAGCCTAGAGTCACAATACAGTGATAGCTTCAAATTTCTTCTTGCAACCTAGCCATAAGATAAGGGGTTCGGGATTTAGCTCAAGTGGTAGAGTGCATGGCTAGCAAGCACAAGGCCCTGAGTTCGATCCCCAGCACCCTCCCCCCAAAAATCAAACCTAGCCACCCTCCCCCCAAAAAACAAACCTAGCCATAAGACATACATTTAGGTTTGAGGGAGTAGCTCAGTGGCAGAGCTTTTTTTTTTTTTCTTCAGTACTAGAGATTACACTCAGAATCTTTGTACTGAGCTACATCCTCAGCCCTTAGTAGTTTGTTTGTTTGTTTAAATTTTGAGACAGTTTGCTAAGTTGCCCAGGCTGTGCTCAGACTTGTGATCCTCCTGCCTCAGCCTCTCAGACTACTGGTATTGGAGGCATGCACCACCATGCTTAACGTAGTTAACTTTTAAATTGATCTCTGCAGTATAAAAACATTAATATGGGAAAAGAGGAAAAGTATAAGTCAGGCTGTGAGTGTCTCTGGGGTGAACCTATAATAATAATATCACTATTTGCATAACCCTTGAAAGATGCATTCCTGTGTATATGACATCCACCAACTGGGGTAAGGTAGGGCTTACAGAAAGAAACCGAGTTTCTGGGAGGCAGAGTTTAGCAGGTATCTGTGCTGAGGCTGGAATCCAGGCTCAGACCCAATGTCCAAGGCTGTGACCAAAGCTTCCCAGGGAATGGAAGGAAGACACAGTCTCTAGGGCCAGAAAAGCCCTTGGGAAAGGAGGGAGCTAAAGGTGCCAAGCAAAGCATTCCATCCATCATGTACCCTACCAGGAGGGCCGTGTAGCCATCACCCGAGTGGCCAATCTTCTGCTGTGTATGTATGCCAAGGAGACCGTGGGCTTCGGGATGCTGAAGGCCAAGGTGTGTATGTACCCATCCCTCCTCCACCCTGGGCCCAGGCTTTATGCTCCGTCACTGTCCACTCCCACCCACACCCCCTCTCTGGAGTTCTTCTGTCTCCTCCATCCATGTCCAGTGTGGCCCACTCCCAAGAGTAGCCAGGGCTGGTGGCGGTTGCTAAGTATGGCATGGGGAGCATTTGGGGTTCTTGGAGTAGTAGTCATGTGGGGACTGATGTGTACCCGCTCTTGCAGGCCCAGGCCTTGGTGCAGTACCTGGAAGAGCCCCTCACTCAAGTAGCAGCATCCTAGCAGGCATTGATGGACACTGGTGATGACAATTGGAGGGGCAGGGCCCACTGGGAAAACCTTCCTGGACTGTGTGGAGAGGACAGGACCTTGTTTTTTCCAGAATAAACTTCAACTCCTGCCTTGTGTCTTGGCCACTTTCTTGGATGGGAAGAATCAGAGGACATAGGAAACAGGGATGGCTCAGGGGGTTCCATGTGTTCTGCAGGATGAATTTCCACCCACCCCTTCAGTGTAACCTCCCCTGACCCAGTGGTTCTGGGTAGTCGGGTCCCCACTCCCTCGGCTTCTCCCATGGTGCAACTCCCCCAGAACCCCCGCCACTTGGAGCAGAATTGGTGGTGCCGGTGCCGAGGCCTGGTTACATTGAACAAAGAAAATGCGGGGCCCTGGGGCTTCAGTGTTCTTCATTCCAGGCTTTAGGAAGGATGACTTTTCTACTCCAGGTTAGGAGGGTGCCACTAGCCGCCTAGAAGGGGTCACTCCTTTCTCCTCCCAGATGTTCATAGGCTTCCCAGACCCTTTTGTAGAGAAGAACAAGGTCTTGCTATGCGGTCCAGGCTGGCATTGAACTCATGGTGATCCTCCTGCCCCAGCCTCCTGAGTGCTAGGATTACAGGCGTGCACCACCACAGCTGGCTTCCCTTTCCCAGATCTTGAGGCCTTTGCAGATGAGACCCTCTTGCCATGAGCCCTTGGGCCCTGGGCAAAGAATGGAAGAGCACCAGGAAACTTCTCAGCGGTGTCATCTCCAGATCCTGCCCCTGCACGCACTTCAACTCTAACTTCCTGTCCTAATGTCTCTCAGTGTCTTCAGAGCAGGTCTGTGCAAAGAGCTACCAGCTTCTGGCCCCAGTACTGTAGGAAAGGACCCATTCCTAGGCAAGCAGGTAGGCTGTGACTCCCGGCTCCACCCAGGGTGAGAGTCCCTGTCCATCCCTGCCCATCCCAGGCCCTGGGCCATCAAAGAGAGGAAGAAGTCACTGTGGCCAGGCTGCAGCACCCGCAGCTCCACACTGCTGCAGGTGACCACCAGTCCCTCACCTCCTGCCCCTTACTCCAGTACTGCTTCCTCTGTGTACCCCTGCCAGAGCCTCTGGAGGAAAAGTAGGAGCCAAGTGGGTTTCTGGTCCCCAAGGAGCTATTTCTCACTGGTGGCTGCCCACACGTGCTGCCACAGATCTCAGCGAAGACATACAAACTCAGCCCTGGGGGTCTCTCTCCAAGATCATGCCCCTCCAACCCCCAGCCTCCCCACTGTTAGCCCTATGGCTGGCTCTGCTTGCCAGAGTCCAGGCCGAGAGCAGACACCCAACCTGTCTAACCTGTCTGACGTCAGCTTCTCTCCACCCACCTGGGCCCCAGGTCTCCAGCTGCCGTTCTTCCTGTTCTCGGCTTCCGTCCTCTCACCTGCCAGAGCCTCACCGTGCTCTGCCTGGCCTCCCTCCGCCCTCAGTCCCTCTGGCTGCAGAAGTCTCCTTGCCCCCAATGAGAGGAGAGGAGGGGCCCAGTCTCTTGAGAGCCGAGGGTTGAGGGCATTGAGCCAGCGCGGTCCTGTGACCTCTGCCCGCAAGGCACCGGCACCCTCCATGAGGAGCCGAGATGGGGAACAGAACCGAGGAAGATTATAACTTTGTCTTCAAAGGTAAGTTGGGGTTTGCGAAGACAGAGGAAGCCTGAGAGTGGAAAGAGATGGACAGAGCCGGGGGGGCCCCTCCTGCTTTTTATCTCTTACCAGGACCCCTAGACTCTCACTCCGTCCAGCTAAGTAAGGAAGCTGCAGGCAGGGAGGAGGGTCTGATCACAGGGGCAAGAGTTCTGGGGTTGCCAAGTGTGTTCCACTCCTGTGAATAATGATGCTGATCATGCCTTTAGATTGGCGGGTACAGTTCCCCTTCCTGCTCCTAACAGAAGCCCAAGTTCCTGGGAAGAGTCAGCCCCTGCAGAAGAAGAAATAGAGGTCAGACTTCAGAAAGGATTTCCTTTCTGGGTAAAAAGGGAAAAGAGAGATATAAGTGGAAGAAAGGCATCTTTCTGGGCAGATATACAAGGAGAGAGGGGAGAGACCTATCTGTGATTGGGCTGGGTGATAAATACACATGGAAGACACTGGGCAGATGCGATGAATGCTAAGCAGGGCCTGACAGAAGCCACAGCACTCCCGGGCCTGAAGACTTGTCTGTCTGTCCCTTGGCAGATTCTTTGGCCCCGATACCATGCACTGGCTTCAACTTGGCTATCCTTGGAAGTGTGCATGTGTCCTTCTTGGCTTCTTTGTCGAAGCCCCTGTGTTCGGCCCTGCAGTGGTTCCCCAAGTCCACCTCCACACTGCCTTGAGAGCAGGGTGGACTGGTCGAGCTCCCATTCTCTTTCTAGCCACCCCACCCCACTGCCTCTCCCAACCTTAGCCGCGCCCCAGCTCAGGCTGGGGAACCTGTACTCCTGGCATCTTTCCCAGAAAGGAGACAGGGTAAGTTTTAGCAAAAGTCTGGGGCAATAAATACTAATAGATACTAGTGTCTATTGAGTCCTGACTGGGTACAAGCCACCATCTCTTTAATCACCATAATACCACCTGAAAGTTCTCTTTCATTTTGAGAGGCAGAATAGTATCACGGTCAGGAGCCAAACCAAGTTCAGAGCTCAGCTCTACCTTTTATAAGTTAGTGCCAGAAGCAGACCCTGAGAAGTTTGAGGTGTTCAGTGTTAGTCGAGGACCAACACCGGCAAAATTAAGGAGGAAACAGGATTGGGCAGAGGGGGAAGTCCATGCAACTCGAGCTCCATGAGGCCTAGGTCAGGGCTGGAGGGCTCCATATGGCCTCACCTTATGCAGGCATTGCATGGGGCTGCCTAGGAAGAACACAGCTTCTGTGAGGGTGCTGTCTGCTCTTGAGGCAGCTGCTGAAGGAGCTAACAGCTACAGGATGTCCTATAACACTTAGCGATCCTCCTGCCTCAGCCTCCCGAGTGCTGGGCTTCCAAGCATGCCACGCCCACCAGGATCCTAACTTTTTAGGAGGCACACACACAGAGGCACACATACTTCCATACATTCCTTTCACTCACACGTGTCACTTGCTAAATTTTCTCCCTACCCGTACCTCTGTTCATGATACACACGCATGTGAGATTGGGAGCAGGTCCCACCTTGAAGGTGGATTTGGGCATCATATCTCTACACTGTCTGTGTTATCCCGGGCAAGTCATTTGGTCTCCCAAGTGCCTTCCTTGTCTGTATAAATGAGGATAAGGCACTGTAGAATTCAAAAAGTTAATATGCATATAGCTTTTAGGATGGTGTCTAGCACTTAGTAAGCACTCAATAAATGTTGACCATTAGTATCTCCATTTTACAGATGAGGGAACTGAGGCTTAGAGACATACTAAAAGGCAACAAAGAGTTATAAAGCAGTAGTACTCAAATCTAAGTCTGTTTGACTCAACTTGTCCTGAGCAACTTTGGGGCTGAGGAGTGAGCTGGCCACACCTACCCTCTGTGAAGAGTGAAATGGGGATGAGGTTTTCAGGAGGAGAGAGGCAGGCACATGCACATACCCATGCACATGTACATCCTCTCACCCACATACAGCCACACTGCTTCCTGCTCCTTTTTTTTTGAGACAGGGTCTCACTATGTAGTCCAGGATGGCCTTGAAGACACTATGTAACCCAGGCTGGCTTCAAACTCGCAGCAATCCTCCTGCTTCAGCCTCCTGAGTGCTGGGATTACAGGTGTGCACCACACACCCAGCCTCCTTTTAGACTCTTGTCCCTCTGCCCACCAAGAGAGAATTATGCAGAGTCGCTGGGCCCAGTCTCTTCTAGGAGCCCCAGGTCCCACCTCAGTTTTTTGAGCTCAGTTCCCCCTTTCTTTTCCCCTTGTGTGTGTGTGTGTGTGTGTGTGTGTGTGCACGTGTGTGTTACTAAGGATTGAACCCAGAACCTACTTAGGAGAGCTATAGTACATCTCCTACTCTTCTTTATTTTTATTTTTTATTTTTAGGTTTTGAGGCAGTGTCTCATGATGTAGTTGAGGCTGGCCTCGAATTCACTGTGTAGCCCAGGCTGGCCTCAAACTTGTGGTGATCCTCCTGCCTCAGTCTCCTGAGTGCTGGGATTACAGGCATACGCTGCCATGCCCAGATTTTTATTTTTTGAGATAGAGTCTTACTAAGATGGTAGGTTGCCCAGTCTGGGCTCAAAGTAACCATCCTCCTGCCTCAGCCTCTCAGAAAGCTGAGATTACAAGCTTGCACTACTGCACCTGGCTCAGGTGCCCCTTTCTGCTAGACAGAGCCTCCAAGCTCAGGTGGGCTCAGACCTTTGTGCCCCATGCTCAGTCCTTATTTCTCCACTCCTTCAGTGGTGCTGATCGGCGAGTCAGGTGTGGGGAAGACCAACCTGCTGTCCCGCTTCACACGCAACGAGTTCAGCCACGACAGCCGCACCACCATCGGGGTTGAGTTCTCCACACGCACTGTAATGCTGGGCACTGCTGCCATCAAGGCTCAGATCTGGGACACGGCTGGCCTGGAGCGATACCGAGCCATCACCTCGGCGTGAGCTCAGGGCCTGGGGGGCTGGTGGGCTGCTGGAGCGCCGGGAAGACAGGGAACACCTCTGGTGGGGAAGGGAGGCTGCGGGAGACTCAGCAGGATGCCCTCCAGGGAGATCAGAGGTGACACAAACTGTGCAGCAAATAGTGCCAGACAGGATGCAATGATACTGACCAGTGGGACTAAAAACAAGTTATCGCTACCACTTAGTAAGCCTTTTCCATGTGCCCAGGAAGGTACAAAGGACTTTATAGCTGGCATTGTATGTTACCCTTAAAGTACCACAGAAATAAGACGCTGTAATTAATTACTTGTTTAAATACCAGCAAGGTGAAATCAGGGTGGAGTTAGGAGGGGGAGCTGCATGGGTCAAGAGCGCCCCCTGACTTCGGCACAGCACTCTGCACTTGATTTTCTTGGGTTCCAGGTTTTTGTTTTTGTTTTTGTTTTTTTGGTGCCAGAGATCGACTCAGGGCCTTGGGCTTGTTAGTCAAGCACTCTAACCACTGAGCTAAATCCCCAGCCCTCACTCTACACTTGAAAACGTGCATTGATCACAAATACCCAGTGCCGAAGTTGGAGTGTGGATTTTACAGTCTTGGAGGCGCAGCAAGTTAGGCCTGCTGACACTACATTCCGAATGTCTCCCAATCAACATCTGGCCCAATTGGATGATAGATGGTCCATGCATGTGTGGTAGGGGCTGGTAGCAGGGGTTACAGTTACACACAGATGAAGGCCACACACAGTCTTAGTCACTTGTCCTCTTATGAGCCTCTGTTGATTCATCCATAAATTGAGAATAATTAGATGCCACCAGTCTGTTTTTTTGGGTTTTTTTTTTTTGTTTTTTTTTTTGTTTTTTGTGCTGGGGATCAAACTCATGGCCTTGTGCTTGCAAGGCAAGCACTCTAACCACTGAACTAAATCCCCAGCCCTGGATGCCACCAGTCTGAAGACAGCCCTTCCAGCTCCAAGAAGGAGGCTGGATGCATACAAGAATGGTATGGGGAGTTGGGCCAGAGACTCTGCTGCAATGGTAGGTATTTGCTAGTCCTAGAAAGGTAGCCATAGGACAGAAGGCCATGTAGGTTGAGGAGTCACAAGAGGAAGATCCCAGAGGTGTTCTGGCTTGAAGGCTGAGCGTGACACCCCCATTGTCTCTGTCCACCCCCACTCCCGCCCAGGTACTATCGTGGAGCAGTGGGGGCCCTCCTGGTGTTTGACCTAACCAAGCACCAGACCTATGCCGTGGTGGAGCGCTGGCTGAAGGAGCTCTACGACCATGCTGAGGCCACTATTGTTGTCATGCTCGTGGGGAACAAAAGTGACCTCAGCCAGGCCCGGGAAGTGCCCACTGAGGAGGCCCGTATGTTTGCCGGTGAGAGTGCGCCTCCACCCAACGCCCCCACCCAATGCAACTCTTCCAAGCTTACCCATACTCTCCTAGCTCAGCTCCTGTCCCTGCTCCCCCTGCAACCCCTGCAGGACTTCCCCCACATGCTTCTCCACCTCTATCCCCTCTTGCTTAGGCTCTCCCGGCCCCTCCTTTCTGGGCCCCTATGTCTCCTGTCAAGTTCCCCCACTTGCCCTGAGTGTCTTCATCAGCAATTCTTCCTAGCTGGATCTGTGTTTTCGTTTTGCCTTGCTGGGGATTGAATCCAGGGCTTTGACGCTGAGCTACATTCCCAGCCTTTTTTCATTTTTGAGATAGGGTCTCACTAAGTGGCTAAATTGCCCAGGCTGGGCTTGAATTTATGATCCTCCTGCCTCAGCCTGCCAGAGTGCTGGGATTACAGGATTATGCCACCAGGGCCAGCTCATTGTTGATTTTAAGACAGTCCTACCCTTCAGTGCTCAAAGATCTTGATGGGCTCCCCTGATCCTCTCCAGACACACTTTCCCTGGGAGTTTTACAGGGTTAGTGGCAGCACACTAGTGCTGCAATGCTAGTGGTTTCGGGCACTGGAGCCTCCCAGCCCAGTCTCACATCCCCTCTAGGGCCATTTACTAGATGTGAGGCATGGAATAAGGTCCTTCTTCATCCTCTCTGTTTCTGCGTTTCCGTTTCCTAACTGGACCTATTTCATCTGTTGTTTTAAGGATGAAATAAGCTACTACATGCCAAGTGTTTCGCACATGGAAGACGCATATAGTGAACATTAAATAACTATTACTACTATCATCATCATCATCATCATCATCATTATCATTATTATTGTTTTTGACCCCCACAATGAATGGTATCTTTCTCGTCCTGGCAGAGAACAATGGGCTGCTATTCCTGGAAACTTCAGCTCTGGACTCCACCAATGTTGAACTGGCCTTTGAGACTGTCCTCAAAGGTTAGAGCCTGCCTCAGTTTGCCCCGCCTCCCCCTTCCATCCCCATGGCTTCAGAGGGAAGCAGTAGGCATGGAGACACCCAGTCTTCACCCCAATGCACTCCTCAGCGCCCCCTGCACCACTGCCTATCCCCCCAGTCCCTCCCTGGGGCCCCCCACTCAGCCTGGAGCTTAGGGAAGGAACCAGAAGGCCATGCTTCCTGGGGGATGAGTCTTGGTTCCTTCTCCACCCAGGTAAGTAGAAGGCACTCAGGCAACCAAACTCCAGTTCTTTCCAGCGGAACTTCCTGCCAGCGTGCCCCCTGCTTCACTCCCAGTGCTCAGAAGGGGAATGTGGGTTGGGGAGTGGCACAGGCTCTAAACCTTCTGGCCTAATCACTGCCCTCTGACTCTCAGAGATCTTTGCGAAGGTGTCCAAGCAGAGGCAGAACAGCACTCGAACAAATGCCATCGCCCTGGGCAGTGCCCAAGCTGGGCAGGACCCTGGCCCTGGAGAGAAGAGGGCCTGCTGCATCAGCCTATAACCTTGCCCGTGGGGCCAACTCTATCCCTGGTCTCCTGGTGCCCCACCCTCACACCTGCTGCAGGACTTTTCCCTGCCCTTTGGTTCCCTGTTCACAAGCCCGCCAGAGCCTCAGGGTCTTCATGCCCACTATACCTGTCTCCATTGCCTGTCCACCTATCACAGACCAGGACCCTCAAATAAAGCTGTGTTTTGTAGCAATGCCTGGCCATCCTGTTGCCTCCTGTCTGTTCCTCCTCTTGTCTGTGCCTCCCCTCCAACTCTGGCCCCTCCTCTGAGTCTCTGCTCCCCTTCCCCCCCCCCTTCCCTTTCCTCTGTCTTCCCCACCATACCCACTGCCCCCCAGGACCAGCTGCCTCTAGAGTTCTGTGGTCTGGGGAACAGTGCCAAGGGAATGGAAGGTGCCCACCCTTCTCTTTGCCAACCCCCAGGGCAGGTGGGGGAGGGAGGACAGCACGAAGGGGAGGGGTATCTAAAAGGCAAGACAAAGGAAACCATCTCAGGCACCATCTGGTGCCCAGGGCCTTGGTGCCAAGAACTGAGGTCACTCAAATGCCAGGGGCAAGAGGAGGAGGCTGGGGGAGATGCATGGGAGCAGGGTGTTGGGCCTGCTAGCTTCCTGGGGAAAGGGGTTTCAAGGCTGGGAGGTAGGAGGTCTGAGTCCTCCTGTCCCCAAAGAGGGATGGACTGAATCCAGTGTAGTAAATGGGGAAGGTCTCTTCTCACAGCTTTTTGCCCTTTGCCCATGGAGCTTAGGAGATGGCAGTCTAGAGGAGGGCTGTCACCCAGCCTCACCTTCCCCTGCTAAACAGGTCAGGGTGGAAGGTGTGAGTGCATCTCCATGGAAGGCAGTAAGGGGAGGGGGTGCTGAGTACTTGGAGATTCCAATGGGGAGCTGGGCAGGAGAGAGTCTAAGGGTGGCAAGGAATCCTGGAAATACCCACTTTCCATAGGTGTGCAGGGCACCCAGTGACCCCAGAGAGAACTGCAGTTCTTCCCACTCACCCCCAGACAGTAGACACATGCAGAGAAAGGCAGCCTTAAGTAATAATACTTTTAATAAAATTAAGTTCTTAATAGCACATTTAATACATTAACCCTCCCCCTTCTTGGTTTCTCTGCATTTTGTGCAACATCACTCTGACTTGATTATTCATGGGTCTGTTTAATTTCCCGCCTTTATTTTGCTTTTGAATCTTCCTTGGTGGATGTATGTGTGTCTTCACTAGATGCCTCAAATTAAGTCTGACCACAATCCTACTCTACTTTCTACAGTGGAGAGACCATCCCCTCTGCCCCAGGGCAGTCTCCCCCCACCCACCCTACCCCACCCGCACCCTCGGGTGGGGAAGGGGAAGCCCTCCCCATCCCAGACGCTACCATCCCAAACTAGTGAGGGTTCTAGGACAAAAAGAGCACGGGAAAATTCTTCCCTAGGTGGGGCAAGAGTAAATTGGGGAGAGGGAGATGTGTTTGGGGTCTAGGGTCAGGGAGGAGCATGGCAGAGTTATTGGTGTAATGGAGCAGGTGTCTCTTGCCAAAAGGAAGGGGTGGGGGCTCCCCATCCTCTTGGCTAGGAGGGAAGAGCCCTATCTGATTGCCTGCTGGGGTTGGTAGAAGGCAAGTGCTTAAAAATGCTTATTCCTCACATGCAAAATCCAGTCTCCCCAATTTTCTGTGGGGAAGGCAAATGCCTGAGGCCAGGGCACAGGAAGACCCTTATCTGAATGCTTACAGATAGAAGTGGGCAGCAGTACAAGGGTTTAGGCCTGGGGCTCCCCAAGGTCCCTGTGCCCTTCCCCTGCCTCTGTACTCTTGTGGGGGCTGTTCTTCCAGGCTTTCAAGGACAGTGTCTCCACTGCACCCACCCCAATGGGTGGGGAGTCCTTCAAATCTAGCTTCTTATAATTTGCAGACCTGTAAAGTACTGTACAGATTTAAAGGAACATAATTGTTGAGATTGTTACTCCCACTGCTGCCAGAGAGGTCAAAAGCTACATGGAATGGGAACAGGGATGGGGGACAGATCCCCTCAGAGCTATTGAACCTCTGTGCTGGGAAGTTGTCCATTTGTGGAATGGCTTCCCAGGCTGTTAAACTAATCTATAGTGAAGAGGATTGAGGTTACACTTCAAGAAGGTCTTTCGCAGTTAGGCCTGGGAGGTGGCTTAGGAAGGTTGGAGCTGAGCTGTTTCCGTCCTCTTTGAGCCCCAGGAGAGGGTGCATCCCTTTGGAGTAAGAGCCACCCAACAGACTGCAGGCTGAGGGCCCCTGCTGCCTCTAGCCCAGCCCCCAGCCTGGCTGAGATGAGGATCGGCGTGCATCCTTTCAAAGACCCTGGGAACTGAGCCCCTCATCTACTCATCCTACAATTTAAAACTCCAAGGATTCTCAGAATCAACCCCAGCAGACTGGAAGCTCCCAATCTTAACTCGAAACCTGCTCCAACCCTGATCCCTGAAAATGGGGCAACTCAGGGTGGACATAGCCACTTCCCTCCTCTATTCTTTTCAATACTTTTATACATTCTACTGGACCCAGGGGTCCTCAATGCTACTAAACTTTAAGCTATCTGAATATTATCTACTAAGTAACTAGTAATTCTTTCTTTCTTTCTCTAGGATTATATGAAATAAATTTGAATTATTATTATTATTTTGTAGTATTCTTTTCTTTTAAACCCCTCGGTTTCTCTTCTTCTTTCGCTCTCATTTTTTTTTTTTTTTTTTTTTGGTTAAAAAAAAAAATCTATTTCTCTTAAATCTCACACCTCTCTGAGGATTCCCATGGGCCTGCTAGGCCTCCATTGTGGACTTACCCTCTTCACTTGCCCCTGGGACAGGGCAGGGGAAGGGGGGGACACCCCAGGATCCTCAGTCCTTAGTCCCACAGCTTCTTCCTTTCCGGTTAATCCCTTTCTTTGTTTGGCTCTGCCAGCTCTCCTGAGGGGAGGGGAGAGGGGAGGGGGAGCCCACAGAGTGAAATCCAATCTACTTGTGGGGCCCCAGAAGGGACCAGGTTCCCCAGCCCCTCTCCACCATCCATCCCAGGATGCTTCCCCCAAGAAAAGCAAATGACATTCCTCCCCAAAAAAAAGTGGGGGAAAAAAGGAACGTAAACCCGAACATATATTAAAAACACTTTTTTTTTTAAGATTTAACTCTGAATACAAATGTATTTTTTTCTTCTTCTCTCCCTACATATATTCTAAACCTTCTAAAGTTTTTTATTTTTTTAAGGATCACTTTATCATAAAATAAAATATCCTTTTCATATAATAAATTACCTAATAAAAAGTCTTTTTTCATATTAGCCCAGGTTCTTTGCTACATTTATATGGTAATAAACGCCTTTATTAAAATAGAATATTAAATTATAAAGAACTGCTTTTTTTTTCTTTTTTGCTATTTTTGTTTCCTCTCCTCTGTATTGGTCACCCAGCTCACTCCCTCTCACGTTCTTTTTGTTTTTTACTCACTATGTGTTTTGCGTTTGTTTCTAGGTCTGGCTCATTCTGCATCGGTGGGATTGAACTTGCTGAGCCCCCTAGCTTAACAGTCTTTTGCCTCTGTGGGTAAGGAGTGGAGAGGGGGAGGGGATCGACAGACAGACATCCTTTCTTCCCACCCCCCTCCCCACCGCCCCGGGCGACCAGGGGTGCCCATTTGGTTTGGTTTCTATTGTACAGACATATCAGGATGGCTCACGGTGGTGGGAAGGAGGGAAGGTGACACAGGCCAGTTTTCTGGGCTGTGACATCCTTCCTCTCTCTCCCAGGCTGGTGGTCTAGAGGGGAAGGTTGAGGAGAGGTGAGTTAATTCACAACTGGTGGAAGAGGAAGAGGGAATCAGTCCCCTCTGCACCTTCATCCCTGCGCCCCTTCTCCCCCAGGAAGAACAGGACTGCTGAGCTCTAAGTGCTCAGTGATCACGATCACTCACAACCGTCCCACCCAATATATACAAGGATCTCCTGGCCCCAGGGACTCCTGTCTCCCTACCTCTCCTGGCCCGGCCAGCGGAACCAGGAGAATGGGAGGTGCCAGCCCCAAGTGAGCAGGAGGGAGGCAGCAAAGGGGACTCCAGGCCGGCCACAATACTTGATTTCTGGAATAGGCCCGGGCTTCCCAATCCTGCTTTGCCCCGGCCTGACCCCTCTCTGATGACCTGGCCTCTCTCCTCAACCTCCGGGAGTGGGGTAGAGACTTCATGATTTGCATGCTAACAAGGATTCAATAAAGGTTCAGTCAGGTCCAGAGAGCAGCCTCACCTGGTGGTGGTACACTGTGGGAGAGGGGAGTACTTCACCCTGATCTCTCCCATTCCAGGCCCTTTCCTGCCTCTGGCTTCCTCCTCCCACAACCAGAAAATCCAGCCCAAGAACTGCTCCCTAAAGATAATGCCCATAGGTGATGAAGGTGGGGACTTGACCCTTTGTGTACCCCAGTATCAGTCCCCACCTCAAATTGTTACTGAGAATGGGGATACATTCCTTCAAGAATTGGAGATGTTTCTTTGGAGTGGGGGAGAGAGACTTCCAATGCCTGGAGAGGAACTGGAGTGACCATTAAAATGTTTTCCCCCTTTTCTCCCCAGGGGGAGGGTATCCCCAAAGCTAGGCTGGAATGGGGGGGCAAAGAGAAGGAGTAGGCCAAAAAAGGAGTGGAGGCCACCCAAGGAAGCGAAGAGCTGGAGGAAAAAGAAAAAGCAAAGGAGAAGGGAGAATCCAAAGTAAGGAAAGATGGGGAGCAGAGACTGACGGGGAAAGTTACAAGGGTCAGAGAGGAACAGCCCTCTCCAGATTCCTCTAGCCCAGCTTTATGGGGACAGATGAGCCCTTTGTTGATTGACACAGCTCTCCTCACCCCAACCTCTAGAATACCTATGCAGACTTCTGACAAGGCCCCAACTCCCTTATACTACTAGAAACTGGAACAGTTTCCCAAACAAGATATGGGGGGTGGAACACCCAAAGGGTCAGGTTAGGAGGTCGGAGGTCAGGACCAGAAGGCCAGGGATTGCAAAGAGCACCTCTACGTACAGATGGTAATGCTCCCTCTCCCCACCCACCCCCACTAAGGGAGGGGTAGAGTAAACACAGTTGGGGAGGTGGGCAGAGGATGCCTTAGCACCACCTCTGGCAAAACAAAAGTTTCTCTTAGCTGCTTCCAGATTTAAGGGTGTGTTGAGGTATCAGAGTTGTAACTCTAGTAAAATTCAGTCTGGCCCCCTCCCAATCTTTCCAGGACAGGGTGACCAGAGGCTCTGAAAGTGGCCCACCCTCCAGCCACCACCGCCTCCCTTTCCCCCCTCCCCAGCGAGCAAATATCTCCAAGCACCTTGCCCCTCAAATCACTGATTTCTGAGGCCCTAGTGGAAAACAGGTCCAGGGTCAACCCCTGGGGAGTAGGCCCAGGAGACAGGGGGCAGGGGACTTAGGAGAATATTCGGATGGCTTGCGTGGCTGTGATGTGGCAGACAGGACACTCCGGGTCCGTCCTCTCGCAGATGCGTACTGCGCACTCCATGCAGAACAGGTTGTGCCCGCAGGGCACAAGGGCGGCAGTCACCTCGCTCTCAAAGCACACCATGCAATCCCGCCCGCCGCCGGGGCTCCGCAGGCCGCCCGCCCCAAGTTTAGAGAAGCCCTGGAGCGGCTCTCCCGGAGGGCGCCGCGGCAGTCCAGCCAGCTCAGGCCCTGCGGAGGCAGCAGGAGATCGATGCGCACCTGGAGGCCCAGCGCGGGCCTTAGCCGAAGAGGATGAGGAAGAAGAGGTGGAGGAGAAGAGCACCGAGGTGGGCGTGGCATTCTCTTGGCCCGCCCACAGGGGGGGGCTAGTCTCGGCCACGCCGTAGTACACGTCTTGCTTGCCCACTCCGTAGCCTGGAAACAGGTACCCGCCGTAGCCAAACTCCCCGCCCTGCTCGCCCAGGCGCGGGGCCTCAAAGCCGGAGTCCACGCCGCACTCGCCGATGCAGCCCAGGCTGTTCTGCCGGAAGGTAGAGAGGGGCTTGCAGCCCGGGGGGTGCACCCGCCAGGCATCTGAGTAGCGGCTGTCGAGCGCTGCATCAGGGCTCCCTGCCAGGAAGTCGTTCTCGTTGTTGTACTCCAGTATCTTGCCCGTGCGCACGGCGATATGCGTCTCGATCTCCTCGCGCGCTCGCTCCACGTTGCCCGGGGCACCCGTGATCTCGAACACCGGGTCTCGGTCCCGGCTCGGCGTGATAATGTATGTGTTGGTCTGCTGTTGGATACGCTTGATGGTTGCGCCCTTGGGACCTACCACCAGGCCCACCACGCGGTAGGGCACGCGCACACGAATGGTCACCTGTCCCGGCAGAGCCGGGGCCACACCAAAGGCGGCGCCTGACTTGTTGCGGGAGGCGCGGATCATGGAGAAGTGTTCAGCTGCTGAGATGATTTCCCGCCGGGCTGTGGCCACGTCCTCCCGACGCCCTGTCACCATGAATACGGGCTCCTCTCCCCGCACCGGCGTCTTGATGTAGGTGTTGGTCTTGGCCCTCAAAGCCTTAATCTTGCAGCCTGGGATTGGGTGGGGAAAGGGAAAGAAAGAAACTCACAGGACCAGGAGGTTTGTGTTGGGATAAGTAAGCTCCTGGTCCTTACTCAGGAACCCACCATTGGGCCTAGTGAAACCTTTGTTACACACACACACACCCCTCCCCCAAACAATCCACTCGTCGGATCTCAGATCCACGCAATATCTCTATTAACCGCAGATTTCAAAATGCACTAAATTTCCCTCATCATTCAAAACCTTCCAAATTCATTCACTTTGTCACATCCCCAAATAATCACCGATCCTCCAGACAAGCTGCAATCCTGGTCTACTCACAAACTCCTCCCCAAAGATTTGCTGTTCCCTCAATTTCTCTGGCCATTCACAAACTTTCGGATCATTTATCATTGCCCCAACGGATCTTTGCACAGAACCCCAAGGCACTCAGTAGCCACACAATCAACTCATTCCACTTCCATTCATTTGAAGTGCCCTCCTGCTGACTGAGGGACACTAACCTCCTTCTGCTCTATGCCCTCCCCCCGCCCTTACCCAGCAGTCCACCTCCACCCGTTCCCAAATCACTACAAGTCTGCAGCAACTAGTGCAGTGTGGGAGACTGGGGAGGGTCTGTCGGAAAAGCAGTTTCAAGGAAGGAGTATGAAGATAAAGAAAATCACATATGGAGGAGCAGCTTCCAACCCCTGTCACTCGGGTGTCTCTGGCTCCCAGGGCAGGACAGCTGAGATGGGCTGGGGGCTGAGTAGGGTGAGAGAGAGAGTAGCTCTCCACACACTCTTGCTTGGAAGGAGTAGACCCAAACAGGAAGGCTGGGGAAAGAGGGAGAAAGAGAAAGAAGAAAAGCAAGACAAAGACAGACAAAGAGGGAGAAGGATAGAGAGAAAGTGAGGTGGGCTGGGAAAAGCTGGGGTCAAAGGAAAAGCTAGGGACCTCAGTGGCTGACTAGACCTCTCCTTCCCCACATTCCCCCTACTTCTGCCCTAGCTTCCCACGGAGCCTCAGAAACTCACACCCTTCCTCAAAGCACACATGCCGCGTGTGTGTGTTTTTTCACACACTACCTAAGAGCCGCGATGATGCAGTGTGCCTTTATTTAAAGGATACTTGTGGGATGAGCTTTGTATACACTTTCACACATCCCTTACACATGCACTGGAGGCCCGTGTTTCACTCATACATCCCCAACTACCCCAGCGCAAAATGTACATTCCTATACATACCCACAATTTTTGCCCTGTTCACACATAAGTGCACTCATATGTCTTCAGGTACAGCTCTCTGTGCCCTTCCTTGCCCTCACCACACTACCGATCCAAAATCAAGTGGTCCACTTTTCTGTCACAACCCTCCAACTCCAGGGCTGAGTAAGTAAGCTCTTTTGAAAATTCTTCTCCTTCCTCTAACTCAGATGGCTTCTCCAGTCCAAGCAGTTTGGGATTAGGGGACAGGGTGGCTTGGGAAGGAGCAGATATTTTTAAAAATCTCAGGAAGGAGAATTCGCTCCACCCCTTTATCTGCAGACCTCTTTACAGGGTAGTTAAGAAGTCCTACCTGTTGTCAAGCCCACATCCTTGCTGCTTTAATTTGAGTAAATAAATGATCGATTTGTGAGGTTTGTTAGGGGACAGTGAAGTCTCCTCTCCTGGCGCTTCTTGTCATATGCCATCTAATGGGCACCTGGGTCCCGGCTCTAAATTCTGGGTCCAGAAACTTAAGTGCGAGCTAGGTCTTTTTAAGGGCTGGAGCTGGGGTGAAGAGGACAGGTCAGGGGATAAGACTAGGGAGAAAAGGCAGCAGCCTGGAAGCACAGGGCTGGGGTAGGCCTCTTTATAGGCTCTGCAACCCTGAACGAGCATCTGTTGAAAGGGAGACCCACTGGGTGTCACCTTCCTAGAGGTCAAATAGAGGAGCCCTGACACTATAGCAGGAAGAGAAAGGTCAGATAGGAGGGAGGACTTCCAAACACTCCTGGAACCAGGGGAAGGTGTATCTTCTGCCAACAGGCAAAATCTCCCTACTTTTATGAGGGACAGGTCCATTTGATGTGGAGGCAGATGAGGAAAGAATGACTCCATACAATTCTGGGGTTTCCCAAGACCACCTCCTGACCCAACAAAAATATTAGGGTCTCTACTCAATTCCAGGCTCTGGATCCCCAGTGTCTGATAA
>PVJO010000168.1:0-30623 GCA_004026905.1 Hystrix cristata
AGACACTCATGAGCACACATCGAATTGTTTCTCTGATATGAGAAACCATAACTGTAAATAAGGACAAAGAGATGTAATAGATATTATATAAAAGGAGGATGGTGTGCAGAGGAGAGGAATACTAGAAAGAAAGAAGGGGAAAAGCAGAAAGGCAACAGGGGAAAGAGAGGGGAAAGGGAAAATATGGCAAATGATGAATAAACCTGCTGTAAATAGGGAGGGAGGGAACAGAGGGGAGGGGCAGGGGAGAGGAGGGAGAACCAAGATGCATCATGTATAGGTACAGAATAATTGTAATGAATGTGACCATTGTATGTAGAATGTACCAATACATGTTCTTGGTTTAAAATAAAAAAAAAAAAGAAAAAGAAAGTGTTAGCGCTACATTATTTCTACTTGTATTTTGTACCAACTAACCAAAGAAAATATAAAACAAGGAATAACAAAGGGAAGTTGGCTGTAGCTAACTTTCCCCCACTGTATCTGTATCCCACATGGTGCCTACCACATGTAAATAAACAGCATTTACTTAATTAATGAGAACAAGTTCTTTGTTCTTTTATATCTATACTCTATCTTCTTTAAAACTCTAAAGGAATGTAAAATTCTACATCTAGTTGGTGAGAAGAGTGAACTTAGAATTTCAAATGAAGGAAGTCTTTTTGGAGAAAAATTCTGGTGTTAAATAATGAAATGCACAATTATAATAACTACCACTTATTGGGTGCTTAATTATGTCATACAGTTTTACACATATTAATTCATTTCACCCTTACAACAATGCCCGAATTATTCCATACACTGCATCAAAGTTGAGAAAAGCCAATTTCAACTTGAGCTAAGCTGATCTGATCTCTTTAACAATCTCAATATCTAATATTTAAGGAAATTTATTACCACAAATACTTAAGAAAAAACTAATTTTCCTTAATAGTCTCAAGCAGCTCAATCATCTAAGACCCCTGTAAGTAGCCATCAAAACAAGAATGTGAGTCTTATTGCAGCACTGTAGACAAATATACCCAATGTCTGTTAAATATCTCCACCAGTATTCTATGATAAATTAAATATTTAAGACCATACATCCCCTCCAAATTTGCTCTTCTTTCTGTATTCCCTATTTAGTTAATGATACCAACAACAACCACTAAGTTATCTAAGTCAGGAATCTAAGAGTCAACTCTAGGAGTTCCTAATTGCCTTTTCTCCCTCTGTCCCTACAGTCAACCTAGTAAACAGCTCAAATGCATGTCCTCCTATTTCCACAGATCACCCATAAGCTTTCTCATTTCCTCCCTACCCTCATTCTGCTGTCTCAGTGGTATCAAGTGCATATCAAATGCATTCCTCTGCTTCAAAATCCTAAAATGTCTCTCTCAAATGTATTCAAGATAAATTCAAGTAGCTTATAAAGGCATTCCTTTGTCATTCTGGCTCTGCACTCTTTCCACTGGAGCCTTATTCTGTGGCATAACAAACTAGTTCCCTACTTGAATTCTGCTTCTAATCTGAGTACTCAGAATATCTAGCCAACGGTATCGGGAATACACTAAGCACAGAATAAATGTTTAACAAATAAATGAATAAAAAGTCATTTTAAAGCAATTTCTTAGATTTCCTAAGACATATGGGAAAGTCATGCCCCTAAATGCCACTTTACATCTTACCAAATACTTGTCGAAACAAAACAAAATTCAGTCTTTGGATCTGTTCCCAAATTTGTTAGACTGATTTATTATTATAAGAACCTTGTATCTTAATACAAATGTCAAATAAATAGTAATTTTTCCATCCTTTTACAACAAAGGTAATACCTTTGTATTAAGGTAGTACCTAAAAGTTCCATGTAACCACTGCGGGTACATTTAAGAAACATTATTATACATCTTGGACTTAAGTGGACATAAAAATTACCACTACTGAAAGATTTTAGATAGATTCGCCTTCTATCTTTATTACTTTTTGGGTATTAATTTCAAACACTTACCCTTGATCATTTCGGATTGCTCCCATGACTCCAAGAACTAAGGGCCACCCAGGCCCAAGACTGTCTCCCTGACTCTGTAGAATCTGCAACACACATTCTAACTGCTTGAGTCGTATATCTGGATGGTTAATATTGGACATCTCCTTTAATGGGTTTAATAAAAGCAACTGCAGCCTCTGAAAAGAGGGCAAGAAACCAATTAAGACGAGAAGTTCAAAAGGAGAGGAAGGTTTTGTCATTGTCTTTTATTTTTAAACAGCATTTCACTATGTTGCCTACTCTGATCTTCAATTTCTGGACTCAGGTGATCGCCCTTCTCAGCCTCCTGCATGCCAGGACTAGAGGCACATGCCACTGTGCCCAGCTTGTTGCTTTCCAGGTTCAAATTCACCTCCACTCAGACCGCCAGGGTAAACAGAAAATTTTCTATTAAAATAAGCATTGAATATGACTTCTTTAACATTAGCTGTTACAGGTTTATTCTGTCATCTATCTCTATCTTCATATAAGAGAGAAAAAGACACTCAAGACATTAGGTTTCAGAATAAAAGAATAATTATCTTCCTTTGAAAGATATTAAATATAGAACCATACAGAAATGGATGTCATTGAAGGAAATAGTATCTCTAAGCACATTTAAAGAAAAGAAAACAATTCTCAATTACCTTTCATTTACTTTATTACAGTACATCACATGTATTAAAATTCTCAAGTGTGATGTAATAAGAGCTATACTATGTGTAAAAAATGAATCAGTATGTCAGACATTAACAAAGAAGACATAAAACCACAAGACTTGTTGGTGAGTAAACAAACATTCAGTTCTATCTGTTCCAGCATCTGAAAGTGTCTGTTTTAACTTTCTCTAAGGATTTATTTTTTTCACTGACTAAACGAATGTTTATTAAGCTCTCACTATGCACCAAGTATTAAGGTACACATTGAGGATATTAAGTAAATAGACAAAAGTTTTCATTTTTAAAAGGCTCAAATTATAGTAGGAAAAAATAAGAAATCACTGAAATGTAAGCTCAATAAGGACACTGAGTTCTTCTGTCTTGTTCATCACTTTGTCCCAAGAGCTGTATTTGATAAATTTGTTTTTTTTTTTTTTTAAGCAGTGGCAAAGTTTATTTAAAAGGTAAAATGGAGACTAGGAAAGAAAATGGCTCTGCAGAGTGAGTTTGGGCCAAACAAAGAAAAAAAAAAGTGGAAAAAGAAGTAAAAATAAAACAAAAA
Source organism: Hystrix cristata (assembly GCA_004026905.1). Classification (NCBI taxonomy): domain Eukaryota; kingdom Metazoa; phylum Chordata; class Mammalia; order Rodentia; family Hystricidae; genus Hystrix; species Hystrix cristata. The sequence continues at coordinate 3,227 of PVJO010000168.1, forward strand.
TACATATAACATCTGAGAGACGTGGTACAGGCTATCATAGAAAGATATAATAGCCTGTATTTGATAATTATGTATTAAAAAAATTTGCAGAAAATAATTGGTATGCAGTAAGATGACAAGGTAAATGGAAATGGTTATTAAATGCCTCATTACTACTCAGTGCTCAACCACTAAAACTTTGGTGGATTTTTCAAACTGTGTAAGATATATGTGAATGATAAAGACAGGGCAAAGAATTCATGACAAAAGTGAACTCTGAAAGCATAAAATAAAATACTTTAAAAATGGAAATCTATTTTATTGTGCTTGCTGCTTCTGATATTTGTTTTCTCCCCATGTAAGGGCAGTGAGAGAAAAAAGTGAGACAGGTAAAAGACCAACGCAAAGAAGTACCCTAAAATTATGCCTTAGCACCTCATTAAGAAGGGAACTTGCAAACTAGAAAACCAATTGTAGGTAATTATCAACTGTTGTCACTCACAAAAGATTTAAGTAAAAGATCCACAGTCTACATATAAAATAGATAGTAAGTGTTAAAGACTCCTCAATTAGAATATCACTTATTTGATAAATTAAGAAAAAATTACTTATAGAGGAGGATGACTTTATATTAAGTGTACTTTTTACCTGGTTCTGTGAAAGTGGAGGCTCATGGTTAAATGTTAATCCTGCTTTAATAAGTGAAGTTAAAGCTTCTGCTCCCCATTCTCTCATTCGAGAGTTTGGATGCTGGCAGACCTGAAAGTACATATGTTGAATAAAAATTAAATATTTACTTCATACATATAAGCTACAAGTCACACATCAATTTGAGAAAAGAAAAATTAAAACATTATTTTTTTTTGTTTTCACATTTTAAAAATTATTTCATATGTTAAGTGTTTGAAGAAAAAAATCCAAAATGTCTATATGCTTACCTTCTGAATAATGGCAAGAGGAAGCAATAAAAAGAAGACAAAAGAAAAAAGATAAAACTAAAACAGGTCACAGGACTTCAAAACAGCAAAGGATTATGTCAGTGTAGACAAAGGAAGCAAGTTGATAGTAAGGGTTTTTTGTTTTCTCCTGATTTGTTTTTTCTTTTGTGGTACTGGGGCTAGCACCCAGGAGTCCAGGAACCAATGTTAGGCAACAGCTGTATATCCAGCCTTATTACTAAGAATCTAATTTAGTTCATAATCAAACACTGTGATAAAAATTTAAAAACCTTATTTGTTGGCATTTGATAAGATGGTCCAAAAAAAAAAGAATTTGCATCTATTTTTCTTGCTAAGAAATATCTTTCGCAGGTTTCTAAGATAACAAAATGACCATTACAATCTAAACTGTATAGAAATACATGTATTAACGGAGGCAGCTAGTTATTAAGCAGCAGCTAATTATTAAGAATCACCGCAAGTTGAATACAAGATATTATAAATCCAGATAAAATTCACTAGCACTATCTATAATTAGTGATACTAACAAAGTTTCCTTCATAGTTACAGCAAAAGCTGTAATCAGGGTCCACTGCTAGTTCTCAGCCCCAAATGCCTTGAAGTTTCAGAACTACAGTACCTAAAACTATAGGTACTGAATCAAGAGATTATAATGTAAGAAAGGGGTCCCGAGCTGACAGTTGATTGCACTGAGATTTCTCACTTTAAAATTTTCACCTACTCTCAGCCAATAAAAACAACCACTACTTCCCCTAACCAATTACTATACAACTTTAGTCCTTGATAAAATATTTAACTACAGGGTCAGGAAAGGGACACTAGGAAAGGTTATATAGAATCATTAGTTTTATGTGCACTTCTTCATTAATAAAAAAATTGCGTGTAATATTTAAGTGTGAGAATTTACCTCAAGTAAATGGCCAGTTAGAGGGCGCCATAAAATTTCTATTCGGTGCATATTAACTAGACCAGTTTCTAACAATTTGGCAACAGCAAAAAGAGATGGTTCCTAGGGAGAAAACATATTGCATTTTAATATTATAAGGAAAATTCTTAACATTTTGATTGCAAGTAAAACTGAGACTATTCTGAAGATTAGGATTAGGGACTCTGTGATTAAAATATGATTAGTTAGCATATATAAAGTCAGCAATGAACATATCAAAACCTGTCAACACAAGGTAAGCCCTTCTGCCATCTTCAAGTATCCAGAATAGCTCCCAACTAGAAAAGGTTTTAGGAAGAGAATGTTTTAATAGGAACAGGGTTAAAATTCAAAAATTATACTTCACACAGAGAATATCTAAATTAGAGTACTTGGTCTGAAGATCTAAAAATCTAAGGATTTTTTAAATTCTATATTCCTATGTACTGATAAAAACCTAGTTGAGAAATTTTTGACAGTATCTTTCCTTCCTAGAAGAATCCAGCAAACTAAGGCCACTGGGTTATCAAGACAAATAGGACCAGGCTGACCCTTCCTGCAAATGCTAATGTGTAGGTACTGGGTGGCAGAAAAATTTATGGTTCTAAAGACAATTAAAGTATAGTGGTTAAGACTAATGTCTGTAATGTTTTAAATGTCTGAGATCTTGTCTTGATTCTACCACTTAATAGCTACGTAACCTTGGGTAAGTTAATACCTTCACTGGATTTTTTTCAGTCTGTAAAATGGAAATAAAAATAACAGAAACTACCTCATGTGAGAAAGTGCCTGGCATATAACAAGTCCCTCTAAATGATGCCTAGTATTACTTTTTCCTTCTCTCCCTCCTTATTTTAGCCAAGGTGTACACAGGAATCATCTATATCATGTAAAACAACAAACAGATGCCTAGGATTCACACCTGAAAATTTTTACTCAAGTGGCTTAGAATGTAGTCAGCATTTTTAATTTTTAAAACCTCCATAGCTGACTTTGATACAAGCCAAAACTTAGAGCCACTTGCAAAGCGGTTAAAAATGAAATTTTGGAATGAGACATTGTTATGGTTTGTGCCTAAATGTCTCCCCAAAGACTCATTTGATCATAGATGAGGCTTTTTCAGAGGTGGCTGAACCTAGCATGTGTGGTTACTAAATCAATCCACTGATCGGTTCAGCACTGCCCTGATCCTGGCAGCCTGGATAAGATACAAGCAGCAGAAAGAGGCTACTTAGGTGGCTTGCCGCCTTGCCGCCTTCTGCCTATCTGTCATGTCACCCTGCCTGAGATCCAACTGATTGTGGACTGAAACTTCTGCAAAACTGTGAGCTAAATAAACCTTTCCTCCCTTAACTTTGGGTGCTGGGTATTTTGTCTCAGTAATGAGAGAAAAGTAACTAGGATGGACACACAGAGTTTCAAACCCAAAAGTTGCCAATTACTAAAACAGGTAATTTCAGGCAGGTACTTTAAACTCTCTATTTTCAAGCTTTTACCTGTAAAAAAGGAAGACTACCATGGAGCCTCAAAGAGTTGCATTAAATAACTAAGTTAAGATTTCATGGTGAATATATCTGGGGTTTTCTTCCTTTTTTTGTTTTATATTTATTTTTTTTTTTTGCTTTTATTAGTACATGTTTGTAGTACTTAATGATCACATTTATTGCAGGGAACTGGTACATGTACGTTAACAAATCTGGATTCCATTTTCCCCCCTCCCTCCCATCCCCATTTTTAAAAATTTTGCCAGCATCAGATCCATTTATTTATTCTGTAAGTCTCTATCAAGTTAGTTATCACAAATACAGATTAACAGCCAGATCAACAGGCCGAAATATGTATTTGTTAAATGCCACAAACATAAACTAATAAAAAAAGGGAAAATTATTAAGTAAAATAATATAAGTTAGTGCTTGGCATATGGTAAACACAAAAAATAGCTGTTTTAATATTTTTGTTGTTGCTATACTGAGCTAGGTGTTAGGCCTACACATAATCAGCATCAACTTCTAAGAAGGAATTAAAAACTTTATAGTGAGTTACTTTTTCAACACATTAGCACAAACTCCTGAAATGCAAATGAAAAATGAGATGCTGATCACCTGAAGAATTCCTAGAATAGAGACTTCTATAATATTTAACACATTCAAAACAGCTGACACGGTTGCTAATTGTGCAGAAAACCAATTCTACTTATTTTAATATTTGCATAATTATAATTTTTATAGATGTCATAATTGAATAATGAACTTTCAACAATCCCTCATCTATATGTATTTTTATAAAGACTATTTTAACTATCACTTTAATAAGATTTATACTTTTGGGGGGGTTGGGTGGGGCCAAACCTGGAGGCTGTCTTATTTGAATATTTTTATAAAGCTTTTATTTCCATTCTAGTATTTACCATTTTACTGTATAAAATTAGATCCTGAAATGGAGAGGTGAGAATTTACTCTCAAAGAAATACTCTCCTTTCACAGTATATTCATTTTCTCAACATTTGTTCTCTGTAAGCCTTCCTTAAAAATCAAATTTGTTCCTACTCCTCTCCTAAAATTGTACCCAAGTTGACAATATTCATCATCAAAGCTTCCATTTTTCTCATTCACTGTGATTTCTTGTAACATTTTCTCTTTTGATTCCATAGACATATCCTTTCTTCCATATCTACATCCTACCATTTCTTCAGCATTTAGCTCTAATCATACTAGTATATCTTGATTAATCTTAATTCATCCTAATAGAAATGTATACTAAAATATCTTATGTAATAAAGACCTAAAGACTCAGAGAATAAGTCTCATGTCAAATATATTTGTACTATTTAGACTCTCATATCAAATTAACTGCCATGTAACCAGAGCCAAGTAGCTAATATGGTCTTTGAAAGCAGAAATCTCAGATTTCTTAGTACGTCCTAGCAGAATGTCCTGTACATAGTAAATATACTGTGTTTGCTGAATTAAATACATAAATTCTGAAGACATTATTGTATGAATCTGCTTATATTTCATTACAGCACTCTATAAAAATACTATAATTTTGTGTTTAGAGTTCATCTCAAAGACTTATGATTACTCTAGATACCAATTAATTGATGCATTTACTATATTTTACATTATCCTTGCCTGGACTTGGAGCAAACACTCCAATGTTGACACAATTACCTAGCAATATACTCTGTGAAACTATGATTTTTCTTCTTAGAGAAGTAGTGAGGCACATGAACCAACAATCACACAGAATTATAGTTAAGGACTATGAAGACAACATATTTTTGGATGGCACAGATATTAATTATATCATGGGTTATCTTCCTTTATTTATAAATAGTCAAGCTATATTTATTTCAAAATGTAGAAAATACTTTTGTATTGTTTCATAGTACTAAGGACTAGACCCAGGTCCTTCACACAGAACTGCATCCGTAGTCTTTTTTAAAATTTTATTTTGAGACAGGTTTTTGCTAAATTGCCCAGGCGGCACTTGAGCTTGTAATCCTCTTGCCTCAGTCTCTAGTAGGATTATAAATTTGCCCACCAGGCTTGGCTGAAAGCAATTTATTTTTAAAAACTTGTTTTGTTTTATGAGACAGGTCTCTCTTTGTAGTCCAGGCTAGACTTGAACTCATGGCAAAACTCCTGTCTCAGTCTCCCAAGTGCTGGGATTACAGGTGTATACTTCCTTGCCTGGCTAAATAATTATTTTTAAGGTATAAAGAAGCCCAAAATTTTGTGTTTTCCAAGTATATATTTTGAATATAAAATGTTAATATTCAAAAGTACTGCTCTATTCATTTAATCAATGAGCAAAGAAAAAGTTTAATTTTAAGATAAAGAAAATCATTACCTTCAGAAAGAAATGACAAACTCCTTATTTTCCATTCCAATGGAGAAAGAGAAACTGAGATACATAATTCCTTATTTCAAATCCTGTATTTCCCATATCATAAATTTTAATCACAAATACTATCATGATATTTATAAAAATTGTGCTGACAATCCTTTATAAAAATATTTTAAATATTCAGTACACAAGAAAAATGAACAGAATTTAAAAACATACTTATAAGTATCACAAGCCAAATAATGTCCTCTTTACTCCCCTTCTACAGATTACAAGCCATAAACAGTAAAGAACTAAGAGACTACTGTTAATAAACAAGCTGAGAATTAGTCTTACCAGTAAAACACAAAAATCATAATGCACGTTCATTTTATGTAAATCATAATGGATGTACACTTTACATAATGTACCATATTTAAAACTGAGAGGTAGAATATCACACCTTATTATTTCCATAGGCCATATCCATTGCTTCTAGAGATAAGGAACAAAGTGCATTTATTAAATGATGCAATGATACATCATCAAGATACCTAAAACGAAAATGAAGAAATCAGATATTTTGGTCTAAAATATATAGCCAGTAACAATGTTTCTGTTCATTCAAAAAAATGACTCTTACTGTGAGCTTTCAAACAATCTTGAAAGTATATTGGAAATCACTGGTAAATCTGTCATCACTGCAGTTGTTAGGACCTAAGAAAAGCATAAAATTAATTTAACATGATATTTGTGCAACCACTAATTTGGTAAGAAGAACTAGAACTTACTGTACTGGGTCCTTCTACAGCTCTTCCAGGTTTCAAGGCACCACCACTACCAGGCTTTAATCCCAGAATCCACACAAGATGCTGAAAAATTAAAACCAGTTGTAACTTTCAGTAAGTAAAACTAAAATCAGTAGGTTTCTAATAACTAACATTAAAATCAGTAATTAACATTTACATAAAATAATTATATCAGGCACAGTCAGTAGAATTTGGACCATTATATGAAACACTCTGTCACTTCCTATGCTATGAGCTATGTCTTTTATTCCTTTCCAACTTCTTTTTTTATGTTTACTGTCTACTTCCTAGAGCAGCCTAAACTCTGGTTAGTTTAACTGCTAGCAATTACAGATAACAACACTGACCTCTGACCCAAATATAACAACACACCTGAAGAGTTGCCAAGACAAGCTGCCACGATGTTCCAAGAACAGCCCCATGGCAGTGGGCCAAGTTAAGTAGAGTCCTCATACACTGGATATTTTTGGAAGTTAGCTGTATTGAAAAAGGATACATTTGCAAGAACTGTTATTACTGCATTCAAAGATATTTTACAGTAAAAAATAAAATTATTAAGAAAACAGATTGGGTGTTTTTTAAAAAAAAATTCATCTGATTAAAAGTTGTGTTGTTCTTATTATTGCCAACAATAATATCAACTACGTAGTTAAAGAGCTTCTTCTGAAAATATCTTTGAGGTAAAAGAAGTACGTGTAATGACAGATTTTGGTAATTACCAAAAAAAAAAAAAAGTTCTAAGAGATTTCCTCGATAGTTTTCTTTGGTACCCAAAAAAAGGACAAATACGTTACCATTACTGTCCCCTGAGGCTGGACTGCTAGAGGCTGACCCACTGCCACAACTTGCTGGTGAGATTCACTCGATGGACTGATCATCATAACACTTTGGCCCTGAATAGAATATGCTAGAATGCAAAGGAAAGCCTGAATAAGTAGAATAATACATTTTATGTTGCATTCGAAGTAATATTTTAAAATACTAATTTGATTAAGTTCAACCGTAACACTTACACACCATTAATATTATCTATATGTAATTATTACAAGGTATAAAATCCAAGTTAAGCAAGTATTAAGTAGAAATATTTTTATATAAATTATAAAAATTAGAAGACTCTGGTAATTTTCTTCATATACAAAACAATTAGTATACATTAAGTATTTTAAACATTAGATTCCCAGTATATTTTTCAAGTTAGAGAGCAATACATTTTCATTTTAAAAACTGAATTATCACATTTAAATATATGTGCATCACATGTAACAAACCTAGGTATTTTCAAAGTATTTAATAAGGAAACAAACTTCTGAATGTCAGCTTAACCTACGTGGTTGCCAGACTTAACTGTTCTAGTTCCATCAAAAAACCAAAAAGCAAAAACCCACCATTTCAACAGTATGTTACTGTTTACAAAAGACTTCCAGATTTATTTTATTTGCATAATTATTATTTATGATTGGTATTATTATATTCTCCCTCCACTGCCATTGTTGTAAAGGGCAGAAGAAAATGAAGCTCGTAGGCATTAACTTCCTCAGCCACACAGTCAGTGAATGGAATAGCAGAAGCCTCAACCCAGAATTCCCATCATCTTTTCTCACCACCATCACCCCACAGGATGGAGAGAACCTTGTGTGACCTTAAATCTTACATTTATTAGAAAGTGAAGCTGCAGAGGTGGTATTCAATACAGTAAGAGCATAATGCGGAGGCAAGGAACCTTTACATATCGCAGTTATAAAGGCATCTCTTGAAGTTACAAGGCCCAGTCTTCCACAAAGAGCAGCCATCGTCAGTTCAGCTTTTAAAATATTCTCAGTGGCAGCCTCATCTGTGCTGAAAAGATAAAGTATTTTATTTAATCTGATTAATTTATTTTATTTTATTATTATTTTTTTTTTGGTGCAGGGAATCGAACTCAGGGCCTTGCACTTTTAGGCAAGCACTCTAACCACTGAGCCAAATCCCCAGCCCCTGATTAACTTATTTTAAATTATACCGTAAAACATGATGTGAGATTAGGTATTCAGGTATTCAGCTATGTTTTAAGAAAATCTACAAAAAATATTGTCAAAATCAATACATTTCAGAAAAAATTTTAACAGTTAATATTTGAAAATTTAAACTAGGTAAATGCGGTATACAATACATACATTTATTATTGGTGAAAATGATCATGAACTTAAAGATTTAATTCAAAATATCAAGCATTTGTAGCTGGGCACAGTGGCACATGCCATAATCCCAGAAGCACTTGGGAGGCTGAAGCAAGAGGATCACCTGGAGTTTGAGGCCAATCTGGGCTACTTAGTGAGTTCAAGGCCAGTCTGGACTACATAGCAAGATGCTGTCTCATTCCCTCCCCCCCAAAAATATATATATATATCTCAACAACTTAAAATTAGTAAATTCTGCAATCTTGAAGGAAAACATCAAAGAAATTCAATATAATCATCACTGCAGAAGCAGTGCTAAGTCTTTATATGAAAAAGTGTTCTGTGAGAACTGTATTTTCCATTAAAACATTACAATTCTGGTGGAAGGGTAGGGCAAGGAGAGGATGGGGGGTGATAGAAAAAGAATGTTTTTAAGAAATGATAATTAAATGGAAATATTAAATACTCTGATTTGATTATACACTGTATACATGGTACTATAATATTATACTGTAGTCCATGGGTACATATAATTAAATAATACTGTTCTATACATCCTAAAAACTAATATTAGAAAATAAATTCTTGGTACAAATTTAAATACATTTTTTAAATGTTTGTTTCAACTGCCACAATGTAATATAAAACTTACAAAGACTTAATACCTGGCATCAAGAAGGAGTGAAAGTGCAGCCAGAAGACCACACCAGCAAGCATTCACCATTTCTTCCCAAACAGCTCTACTAACTTAAAGGGAAAAAGGTATCACATTTTATGGCAACTATGGATGTCACAGTACTTATCAATGTATCAAATCCTAAAATCTCCCTGGTCATTCTATCAACAAGTCAATTATTAAATATTAATATTAATGTTTACTGTTATTTAATAATAATATTTAAAATATACCCAAATACTAATTACAAACTTGAATCTTAAAACAAAGCTTTAAAAGAGATATTATAAGATCTTTATATACATGAATTAACTGTCTTTAAAAAAAAATACATATCAGCTCCTTCAACTGGCCACTCTTTACATTGGGTGAACAGTGAGTATGGTCACAGTATAACAAGTTAACTATGACTTATCAATGATATTGGTTACATACATTAGGAATCAAGCAAATAAGCAAACACATTGAGCAAAATGTGATCAAATACTTCACTACTGCAGATGAAAATTGTAAATATGTAAAGTTAAACATAAACTTTATGGTACTGAAGTGAAACAGGAGAATTTGGTACAATATCATCATGGGATTTAACACAGAAAGGCATTTTAAAATGTAGAGAAGCATGTGTGTGTATTTCCTATGCAAACAGTAAAAAGCACACTTAGTATCCAGGTATTTTAATGCTATTCTCCAGAGCTCTTTGGAAATTTGACACTTACCTAGATTGGACAAGAAACATACAAGATTGGTTTGGGACATCCTCTACTACATAGTAAGTAAGTGCTCCGAGAATGTCAAGAGGACACGGGATATCAAAAGGACACTGAGGCCAGCTTCAAAAGGGTCAAGCTGAGCATCAAATTAAATGATAGTCACAGATTATAATCCTTTTGGAAAAAATCCAGGAATTTACACTAAATGAATAATAATAATAAACAGGGAAGGGCACTATTGTAGTAGAGGGCTCATGTATTTTGTTACAAAAAGTTTATAATGAACCTTATACTGAAGAAAGCAGGCTGACATAGTAACCAAATGGTAAAAGTGAACAAAGGACAGTGACACAAATGGCAAAATCTGAATGCAGTGTGGGATTAGGTGATAATACTGGATAGGTCCTAACTTCTCACAGTGATTATACTGTAGTGTTTAAGAAACCACCTTTAGTTTTAGAAAAACTATTAAGTATTAAGAAGTGAGCGGGTATCATGTTTTATAAATATTCTCAAATAGTTCAGAAAAAAGTATAGTGACATGTACGTACATAGAATGGTAAGACAAACATAGTAAAATGTTAACAGTTGGGAAGTAAGGGTGGATGATATACAGTAATCCTAGTATTTTTGCCAATTTTCCATCAATTTCCATCAATTTCAGGTTATTTCAAAATATTAAAAATACAGAATCAAAATATACCTATTTCCTTATCCATCTGGTCTGACGTTGACTGTAAATCTCGCTGTTCTGAAGATTGTGTTGGTGAAGAAGCTGCTTCAGTGGTAGAGTGACATTCTGTTTCAACCTCTCCTAACTCCCCTTCAATCATACTAGTGATTCCACGGACAAGATCCAACAAACAATGGAATGCCACAGACATGGCATAACCTTCTGGTATAGTTGGAGGCTCAACTTTGTCCAACATTTCTAGGCTGAAATTATGAAAAAATTAAAGTCCTGAGAAGAAACAACCAACAAATTATAAAAACTATTCCTGTAATTTGTTTTTTTCCCATAATTTGTAGATCACAGAAATTAAGATTGACAGAATAAGAAAAATAAAATGTTTCATGTGAAGGAGGATCTCTTCGTGGTATTCTAAGTAACTGTTAGAAAAATTAAGGCCTAACCTCTGACATACCTAATTATTTTAATACTTTACCTCTTGCTTCTCCCCCAATTTGCCAGTATTTTCATTAATTGGTAATACTAGAAAAAATGAAGACATATACAAAACATAGAAAGTCTTAAACCATTCTAAACCTTCTCAAACTGTCTTAGGTGGGCTTCTTTTCTTTTAGTTTTAGTTTTGTTTTTTTTTTTTTGGTGCTGGGGATCACACTTAGGGCCTGTGCTTGCCAGGCAAGTGCTCTACCATTGAGCTAAATCCTCAACCCCAGGTGGGTTCTTTGTTGTTTGTTGTTTTGTGGTATTGGGGATTAAACCCAGAAATGCTCTCTAACACTGAGCTATATCCCAAGCCCCCTTTTTTATTCTGAGGCAGGGTCTCACTAAATTTCCTAGGCTGGTCTAGAACTTAAAATCTTTCTATTCCAATCTCTTGGGTAGCTGGAATTACAGGCATGCATACCTCCACTCGACTGATTTAGGTGCTTTTAAAAGAAGATGCTATAAAATAAAATCATTTCTATAAAGAGGAAAATGCTTTCACATGGGGGAAAAGTTTAACTGTGAAATATTCAGCTCACCTATCACCCCAGAAACAATCTGCTAACAGTACAAATAATACTTAGAGCATCAGTGTGTCAAGTTTGAATTACGGAACAGTTTCTACCTCATAGGAGAAAGCATTCACAAGGATAGACAATAAATGTTCTATCTTAAATCATAAGGAATTATGCTTTAAATTCCTTAACACTGTTTCTGTCAATACCATAAAGAAAGACTAATCCAATTAGGAAAGAACTCATAGCACTGGGACAACTGATTCTTCACATGTAAAAGAGAGATGCTGGATTTCTATCTCATACTATACACAGCATTAAATCAAGGGGACTCCAGAATCTCTAGGAGATAAAATCATAAAACTCCTAGAGTAAGACATAGACAAAAATCATCCTGGCTTCAGATCAGGCAATGGTTTATCAGATATAAACACAACCAACAAAGAAAAAATAAGATAAACTACTGTTGTTCAAATAGCCGGATCTAGAAAACAAAAAGACAACTCAAAGAATGGGAGAAAATTTTACAAATCATACATCTGGTAAGGAAGTAGAATCCAGGACAAGAACTTTTACAACTGAATAATAAAAAGATAACCAAATTATAAAGAAATAAAAGATCTGAACAGACATTTCCCCCAAAATGACAGCTAAATAGCCAATTAGCACAGAAACAGATGTTCAATGTCATAAGTCACGAGGGACATGCAAATCAGAACACAAAAAAATCATTTCATAATCACTAGAATAGCTATAATCAAAAGACAAACAAGCATTGTTCAGGATATGGAGAAGTTTGAACATTCGCACATTGCTGACAGGAATGGAAAATGTTACAGTTGCTTATGAAAACATTTTGGCAGTTCCTCAAAAGGTTAAACATAGACTCATCATATGACCCAGCAATTCTACTCTGAGATACATATCCAAGAGACATGAAAACACATGTCTATGCTGGAGGATTTAGCTTAGTGGTCAGAGTGCTTGCCTTGCAAGCACAAGGGCCTGAGTTCGATCCCCGGCACCACAAAAAAAAAAAAAAAAAGTAAATAATTTCCATATGTACAGTACTAAAAAATTTACAGGTTTCTTTATAGAGATTTAGTGCTGACTTTATCTTAAAGATGAGAACATTAAGATCAAGTGAGAGTGACATACTCAAATCTAGAGTATTCAGTAGCAGAACCAGTTAAAATTCCAGTCTCGAGTGATAGATAAAGTGATACTAAATTACTAATAAATAATTTGTTTTTAGGTGTTTATTAATAAAAAGGCAGTTTTACAGCGTGGCTGAAAACTTACTCTTTCATAGTTTGTTTTTACTTTTTCCTATTCAAATACGTCTTCACTCCCTCTTAATTATGTGTCTGCTCAATATTACATCCTTAGATCCTTTTTGTCCTCATCTTTACCTTATTCACTCTCACCTCTTAATTTACTTTTTCTTCAAATAATTAATCACTGCCCAAGGTTATATGTGCATTTGTGTCTATTTATTGAGTATCTCACTACTAAAATGTAAGCTCTATGAGGGCAGGAATTTCGTTCTGAGTTGGTTTTGTTTTGTTTTCAGTTTATAAAACGAACAGTGACAGTGAACTAGGTATTAATGTTTCCTTTAGTGCTAGAAATCTAATTCTTTTACAATTTCATTTCTAGTACCCTGGAGTTATTAGCTTTTCTAACAAAGGCAAGTCTATAGGACACTAAGTAACTTTAACATCTTATAAAAGACCTAGAGTAACAAAACATTTTCATTAAAATATTTCGGTGTTCTATGAGTCTGTACTTTCACTATTTTAGACAAAATATAGCTGCATGGCAAAATATTGCAATGGTGACACAATGCAGACTAATATACCAACAGAATTTAGGATTTAAAGTAGTCGGAGATTTATTTCATACTTCTAAAATTTACTGTCATTTTGATTTACTGTCATCAGAACAGTGGTTTAAGTATACATACCAATTATTCAAAATATATCAGTAACTGCCTCATGTAATACTTTTTACATTTTCTTTTTGGGTTTTAAGACAGGATCTCACTATGTAGTTCAGGCTGGCCTTGAACTCACTATGTAGCTCAGGCTGTCCTCAAAGCTCATGGCAATCCTACTACCTCTGCCTCCCATAAGCTAGGAGCGCAGACATGCACCACCACACTCGGCTAAACTCATGTAATACTGACTGCTTTATTTCTGTGAGCACTGCATTCACTAAGCATTAAAAAAAATTAAGCAATACACTCCTAAATATGTATTTGTCAAACTGAAGTGGCTAGAGACAACTCAAAAAGAAAAAACATGGACTCCATTAATGTTTTAATAAATTAAAAACCAAAATTTCCATGTATTTAACCCTAAGAATATGATTAGCTAAATATTTAAAATAACTTTCTTCATACATAGAATCCTAAAAGTTAGATACATTATTACTTCCATTTCATAGATGATAGAACAGAGATTTCAAAAAAAGATTAATTTGCCAAAGGTAACTCAGTTAACATCAGATGACATAAGTCCAAGAGGTCTGAAATCAAGTCCTTTATATAAAAAAACCTACATAGGACAGCTGAATAGGTTTCTAGATCCAAAAAAAAAAAAAAACCACACTTTGTTTTATAATGCTATTAGCAGTCTACAAATAGCATACAAAAAAATCTAGTCCCAGACAAAATTCTCAAAATATGACAAAAGAAAATGAGTTTTAGGATATTAGAAATGATGGATCTAAAACTTAAAATATAATGCAGACAGAAGCATTTTAGGATTAACTATCATCCCCAACAATATTATTCCTTATGGAATAATGTCACTGCTACTTACTAGGTGGCTTTAGCACTGCCTTGAACTGTTATGGTCAGAATAGGTATCCACGTTCCTCTATATTCAAATGCTGGCAGCAAAGTAACACCACCACCAATCCCCACCATTCCTGCATTAGCTGGTGCTGAGACTGGGCCACCTGAATTATTGTTTCCTATTAGATAAGGAGGAAAAAGCAAAGATATCGATTTACCATTTGATTACAAATCATTAATATTCAACACCTAATCAATCTTTAAAACACTTTTTCTGTTTCATGAGAATATTACACATATGAATGAGATTAATTAATGCTAATTTGTTTACCAGATAATCTGTTCTCCCAAATACCATTTCCTTTTTTAAATAAAAGCTACTAAAGTAGAATTATGGCCGAATTTTTATTATTTCTTTTGTTAGACTTCTTTATCAAAGTGAAAATAAATAAAAATACAATCAATTCAAAGTGATAGAGAAGGTAAGGAGAAACAGCAAATTACTTATAAATTGATTCAGAAACAAACTTAACCATATTAATGCCTTTTGTTTAAAAAGAGACTAACAGACCTCCTAAGGTAGTAGCCATCTAGACTCTTTAAAGAAAGGAATCAAATGGAGTTCCTTCTAAAAAAGAATAGCATCTGAACTACTGTCCTAATATCCTTAGAGGAACTGAAAGTATACCAGAGAAGAAAATCTATTCCGGAACAGAAAATATAGTTGCCACAGTGCTATCACATTATTCTCTGAATGTAACTATTAATGTATCTAAATTTCTCTACCCATATGATTCCCAGAAAACAGCCTCTCAGAATAAAAAAACATTGTAAATTACAGCAGAATATAAAAACAAAATATATCTTTACCAGCTTGGTTGGTTGTAACAGGATTTCCAGTAGGAGGAACAAGAAATAAGGACTGGATAAAAGATCCCAGTGCATTCACAATATCACGAAAAACCTTGGTAGAATGCTGTTTCATATCATAAGATTGACAAAATGACCTGAAAAATATTTTAAAACACTTCTGGAAAAACATTTACATGTATTAAAAATTCTTAACATTTTATACTTCTATAGCAACTAAATGCTATACTCAAAGATTCTTCATCACAGCTGAGTGGTATTACTAATTTCAGTGCAAAAGTTCAGAGTGAATCAATGTCTAAAAAAATTATTTTAGTTAAATTAACTCAGCAAATTTACATCCCCCCCATTCTTTTCATACCTCCACTACACCCCTTCATATACATACAATATGTAATTTTATTTAAATATCACTTATTTGGGGGGGGATAAATACTAAAATTCTTCCCATTAGTTTATTAGTCTATGGCTTTTCCTACTAGCTTTTTAACCCATCCAGTTAGCAAAATACTGCTGACGTTTTACCTTAACAGCTGAGGCTGCACACAGAGTCTGTGTATTGATTCCACTGCAACAGCTCGTAGCCACTGTGGTTTATCTGCATCCAGAAATTTCACCAGAAGTGACAGAAATATCTCACACTCCGTAACCTAAAAAGTAGAAGATTTTTAAATATTTCTTTGAGTCAGAGAAAAGAATAATAAATTGCACTCCTGCTATTAACTTAGTGTCATGGACAAACCAATAAAATCTTATAGATTTGAAATAAGTTCTTAATGACGACTGGAGAAAATGGGAATTTTCCATAAGTAGCTTTATTATAAGGAAAAGTTGAGAGTAAAAATATTTCTAAATACATCCCTGAAAACACTCATCTCATCTCCAACATGGATGCTCCTTTACCCTTATATTTCAGAAAGCTCAGTACACCACCTTGCCCCTTCTTATCCCTGAAAGCTGCCCTTCAGCACATGTCACGCACACTGCTAACAGGATGTGCGCTCTGCCCTTCAGGAATAGCACGACAGCTTTTCTAATTTTGCAAAAAGCTAATATCTGGGCACACATTCTAGGTAACTCAGAAGGCACAGAAGCACCTAGCTCAGATGACAGAAATGAGCAAGAATGTAACAGGTACATCTCCGCCTAAGTGAGTGGGACATTTTAATTTCCTCTAGTCACTCTAGATAATAATAACAGAACAAATCTTTGGATATTAGTTATCTTTACTTCTGAGCTACTTGACAGAGATAAGCTGGTGAATACTGTTTCCCTAAGTATGGCTGCTGGACCCTTGGGGTCCTAGAGACAATTTCTATGAAATTGAATTTTTTTTTTTTTTTGAGACAGGGTCTCAATATGTAGTTCAGGCTGGCCTTGAACTCACAGCGATCCTCCTGCCTCAGCCTCCCAAGTGCTAGAATTACAGGAGTGTGCCACCATACCCAGCCAAAATTATTTTTATAATAATACTATATTATTTGTCATTTTCAAGGTAGTGACATTTGACCTGATAGTACAAATGGTATGGTGGGTACAATGGATGGAACCTTAGCAGGAATCAAAGCAATAATATGAAACTGTGTTAGTACCACTGTATTATTCATCACTGTCACCTACAACTAAAATATATAAATACACACCATACAAATTTTACTTAGGAACAATAACAAATGTAAAACACAAAACAAAAATATAAATTGTTGATTTTATTAAACCTGACCCTATGAGTAAGTCTTCTAATACTCTCCATTCCTGACTTTCCATGATGACTGGTATTTCTATATCCTAATTATTTTCACTTTTACTACCTTGTCTACATTTTAAAATGTTTTCATCGTAAAAATACGTAATATGAAACCCACTTTCTTAATGATGTTTAAGTGTGACAAAACAGGAACTATACATGAAGCACTTTTGCTGTGTATTAAAGCGTAACGGGATCTGGAAAAAAAAAAACAGTTGTGAACTGAACTTCTTGCCTTTTTTTCTCCTATAATATTTGTTTCTCCATGACTGATTAGTGGACATGAAAAGTAAAAGGAGAAATGTCTTCCTATACTCTTATCCCAATTTACTCTACTTAAACCAACATTCCAGAGAAAGGAAGAGAAGCCTTCTGAAAACAACTAGGCCAATTCTTAGACAACAAGTGGGGAAGTGGTATGTGGTTGGTCTAGTGACAGCAATAAAAACTTTTTGAACATTTTGACTACTACATGGCCTGGCAACTATTTAAAAGAACTACAGCAACTACATTGGCCCATATACTTCTCTCTTTTTAAAAATCTCTCCATTTCTCCTGACTTTCCATGCTGACAAGTATTTCTATATCCTAATAATTTCCACTTTTACTATCTTATCTATATTTTAAAATGTTTTAATTGTAAAATTACACAATATGAAATTCACTCTCTTAATGATATTTAAGTGTACAGTTCAGTAGTGGGTCAATTACATTCACACTGTTGTGCAACAAAATTTTTGAACTTTTTCACCTTGCAAAACTAAAACTATACCCATTGAACAGTAGCTCCCCATTCCTCTCTCCCCTCAGCATTTGGCAATCACCATTAAATGTTCTGTGTCTACAAATCTGAGAAAAATGCATAATCTGCAAATGCTGGATGGTGTATTCTGTACATATCTGTTTGGTTCAGTGGACTTGTAATGTTAAAGTCCACCGTTCGTGTGTACCCATCACTGCAAGTAAAATATTGAAATATCCTATGATTATGTGTCATCTATTTTGTATTAAAAACAATGATATAAAATGCTAAAAACTTACACAATGCTGAATCTGATTTATCACAAAATTAGAAAGAAATATAACATACTCTTTTCCTCGGGAAGTATCATTTGAATGCTTAAGAGTAAGCATCATATTAACAAAATTGTGATTAGAAATATGACAACATATTTCACATCCACAAACTTATGCATAATAGGTTCAATATTAGAACAGAAGTAAAAAACAAAAAATTGACTTCTAATTCTCAATTTTACCACACCTTTAACATCTTTGTTGTAATCTGTTAATACATATGAAATAGTGTAAATAAAAACAGAATTACCTAGATTCTGTAATTTTAATTCTTTTTCAAATGAGACAGATACAGCTAAAAAGCTGAATTCCTAACCCAGAAATCCTCTGGTGCTGACAGATAACAAGCTGTGACTTTTGCTGGCATACATTATAAATACTACATAAACATAAGCAAGATTCAAGAAGGACAGAATGCATCTTTAAAGTACCTGAAATAATACTAGTAAGTACTCAAAAAAATTTTGAATTGAATTTTGTTTATTTTTGTTTGTTTCATTTTTTTTGGTGCCAGGGATCAAACTCAGGGCCTTGTGTTTCTAGGCAAGCACTCTAACCACTAAGCTAAATCCCCAGCCTTGAACTGAATTTTAAAAACTAATAAATAGAGGACTATCAAAAAGAAAAAACAAAAAAAAAAACCACATTGTATACAAATTATATATTCATATATGTATGGAAATTAGTACTTACCAAAAGACTGTAAAACTGCTTAATCAGAACAGATACTACTCTCAGCAAACGCATGCAGATAGGAAAATATGGTTTTTCAACTGGTGCTGGGGAAGATGAAGTATTGGAACCTTGTCTGAACTTTATATTTGGAGAAAAGAGCTTTATCACAAGAGGACACACTCTTTCTTTGAGGAGGAAGCTAAATTCCTGGTGCTATTTGTAAAGAAAAAGAAAAGAATTTAGTTTGAACTTAATACTTTTAAAACACAGTCTCACTTAATAAATACAACTTGTTACTAATCAGCATAAATTTACTTAATTATGAGTTTATATATTTCTATTTTATAGTATAATTGTGAAATTCATATTGCTCTTAATTATTTCACAAACTGAGGAATTCTGTAGAGAACTCTTAAATCTTATATTCGCAGTCACTGCATATTTTATATTATACAGAAAGTCTTCCTTAACTATCAATGCCCTGTCTGTATTAGCTAGGAGCATAGGCTCTATTTAGTGACAAGATAAGGCCTAGTCTGCACTTAATAATTAACTTCAAGTATATCTGATTTTGTTGTTTTAATCGTCCAAATTTCACTGAAGCTATAAACAAAAGATCCATAAAAATCACTCAATCTGATCCTTTCAGGAGAAGTTTATTTATTTAGAAACAGAAGTCTTTAATATATTTTTAAGATCTAATTTATTTCAGAGAAAAAAATCAGAAAATACAGATATGTAATAAAAATAAAAGCCTTGCCTAATCTTACCTCCTACAGGTAAATTAGTCATTGTTAATTTCTAATGTACATACCCTTCCAGACTTTTATATATGTTTTAATATACTTTTTAAGTCTTTCCCCCCAAATGAGGTTTTAATAGTTAAGTGACTTCAAAGTCTACCCTAACATCTGCAGTTAGACTACCAAAATTAAAGGTATACTTAAGTGCATTTTCATACATCACAAAAGTAATTTCTCTCTCTCTCTCTGTGTGTGTGTATATATATATATATATATATATATATATATATATATGGATCAAACTCAGGACCTTGTACCTGCTGGGCAAGCATTCTATCTCTGAGCTAAATCCCCAACCCCAATTTTTATATGTTAATATATAAATATGTAGGCAGTTTTTTTTGTTTTTACAAAAAACTAAAACAAAATTTCATAACAAAATAAAAGGGACTAACAATAGTTAATACATTGCGTATCATTATCTTAAAAGTAGTTAAGAGTCCAAGACAGTTCTTAAAAGTTTTATCTATTCATTGCTTCCCCTCTCTACAGCTGGTTTTCACCACCTCCAAGCCCTTCAACAGTCATCGTGCTCTTTGGTCAACTTCACCTACAGATCTCTTTGAAGCACGTGATGCAGAGGAGTACTCGGTTGAAAATTTTCTTCACTTTTGTCTTTTATCATATCACACACTCACATTTGTTCCTGTTTCTCTGGCCTCATGTTCTCAATATTCTGTGCATGCTCATCCTTTTGTGCCAAGTCATTTAATGCTAAAACTCCTCAAGAGCTCCAGAACACCAGGCCCTTGCTTTCTATTCCATGTTGTCACTACAAGTGACCTCACTCACACCCGTATCTTTAATTAGCAACGATATGCCAGCGATGTTTAAACTTAATTTTGGCCTAAAAACTCAAAATGCAACTAACATCTTGCGTGTCTCACAGACACCCCAAAATCAGTATATATAAAAATGAATAATCTATTCCTTCACATAAAAATTCTGCCCATAACCGTATTTCATCTTAGCAAATAGTTCACTGCTCAAACCAGGACAGAAATCATCCTTGAAATTGTCTTTTTCATTACCTGCTACAACATTTTATTTATTTACCAATTAGCTGCTGTTTATTATGTGCTCGGTACAGGGATATAAAGCCAAGTACAATTTTCAATGATCCTATCTCAATTTTCCACAAAAGACAGATCTTATCTCATGGCGAATGCTCTTGGAATGTCTTATCCACCGATTATTCTTTTCCTATTCTCCCTGTATCTTCTCATGTACTACTCTTCATCCTTCAAGTCCCTGTTTATTTATCACTTCCTTTCTTCATTATCAGCCCTCCACCATGTCTGGTACCCATGCCATTCATTTCCACAGCACTATCACATCTTATTCAATAAGTATCTTTTTCCCCACTATACTTGTAAGAGCAAGATTTTACCAGTTTTATTTAATTTTTGTACCCTTGGCAAGGTACATATAAACCAGCATACTGTAAATGATTGGTAAATTTTGGCTGAATATGTGAATGATAAGCAAAAGAAAACTAAAATTTATCTCTGGAAGAAAATTTTGCCGGATTAAATTCAAGAATCTTACACACAGTGATGATTTATTCCCCTACATTTGAGCAAGAATAATAAAGTAGGAATTTTGTGAGAACAAAAAATCTGGAATAAATATAGTTCAGGAAGTGGTAAGTGCTATCAAAAAAAGTGAGGTAACAAAAACAAGGGTGCTGGCATGAAAAGAGGTGATCACTATACAGAGTGGTTGGGGAAGATTTGTCTGGCAAGTTGGCCACTGAGGAAAGAAGCAAGAAAAGCAGGCTAGTCTTAGAAAATAGTAAATACACAGACCCTGATGCAGCAGTCTGACTGGTGGCATTTAAAGAACAATATAAAGGATACTGTGGCCACAGGGTGAGGGTAAGGAGAAGAGTACTAAGAGGAAAGACCAATGACTACTGAAGACCAAATAATGCTGAGTTCCATGGATCCTAATAAGGCTTCATCTTTTACTCTAAGAAGATATCGACTGAAGTACTTTTACAAAGGACTAAGAACGTCTGGCTCCTTTTAAAAGATCATTCTGACTATGACATGACAAAATAACTATAATGAGGTAGGACAAGTATAGACACAAGGAGATGAGTTAGAAAGCACATACAGTAGTTCAGGTAAGAGGTGAAGAAGGCTTGGACTATGATAATTGTGGTAGAAGTGAGTGGGTCCTGGATATATTTTGAAGATGACAGTTGGGATATGGGGTGTGAATAACCAAAAGCATTAGGAACAGAAATTAATCTGGAGTTTGCAGCAACATAAATTCAAAATTCCAACTCCATCATTTAACAAAGCATGAAACTCTGGACAAATTCACCCCCTACAAGTTATAGTTTCCTCATTTTTAAAACAGGAATGACTGCTACTTCTTAAGCATTTGGAGAAATTAAAGAGAATATGATATATAAGGAATTTGGCGCATAACATGTAGACAGCAATCAAAAAGTAGTAGCTACTATTATGACTATCATCTCACGTAAAAGACTGTTGGACAAGTTATGCCTAAATGTTGCTTATTTTATTATATTATACCACAAGAAATGGAATCATCAGTAAATACTGTTCATTACTATGAAAAGCATTTAACATTTGCCTAACATGTACCAAAACTTATGAACCACATAAAAATAATTTCAATTCTAAGACCCAGGCCAAAAGATCTTATACTCTTATGGCACTTGATTCACACAGTCTGTAGGTTGAGAACAAGGATAAAATGAATTACTTAGGGAGTGAGACAGTATGGTAGGGGAAGGGGCTACTTTGGTATTTAAAAGACCTAAATTTTATCTATAAAGAACAGAAATGGGTGTGTATCCACCTGGCACCACCAATCGAATTAATTTGATGGAAGATAGTATCTTCCAAGATGCTTACAGCCCAAGCACTGAATGACTGGAAACCTTCCTCCCATCCCACATCTCCTCTTCTACCAGTATTTAAGCAAAAAGGTAGATGCTACGTAGACAACTTACATTATAGCCTCTGTCAGGACAAAATAAAAGTTTTAATACTCTCCTACTTAAAAAAGAACTGAATTATACTTCAAGATCTGTAAATAACTAAGGAACATACAGAAGTTACTGAATCAATTTTGGATTTCATTTTTTTCTTATAAAATGCAATGTTTGAACTTATTATTCTTTTTCCCCTTATTTTCTGTTTAAAATATTATGTATTACACATTACATTTATTAGTATTAACTATGTTTCTCCATTAAATTATCAAAAAAACACACAGCTACTGCCAGGTGAAGTGCTGTGTGGCTATAGTTCTAGCTAACTGGGAGGCTGAAGCAGGAGGATCACCTGAACCTAAGACTCAGAGGCCAGCCTGGGCAACACAGAACAAGATTCTATCTCAAAAAAACTAAACAAAACAAAAACCACACAGCTATATATAAACAAGTAAAAATCAGTAATTCCTTTAGGGTTTTAGATATCAAAATAGCTCACATACATTTTCCTGATAGACCCATAGGTTAGGAAATTCCTAACTATCTCTAGGGATTTCTTCTAATGTTAAAATTTCGAAATGCTGAAGTCCTAAAAATGGTAAAAGAAACAGTACGTCACCATATGTCTATTGTTCTGAGGCTAAATCTTTGCATATTTCGATATGAAAAACAAATACCTGATGCTTTCTTGAAAAGAACAATTTTGTTACAAGATAGTATCAATGGCTTACTTGTAAAAAAACTTGTGGAAAATCATTGAGGACTGACTCAAGCAATTCGAGGCCAAATGTTCGAGTCATTTCTGTCATGCCCACCAGCCAGTAAGGGGCATCAGCATTAACCAACTGACAAAGGTCCTGGGAAAATAAATCAAACAATGTCATGTGCTAGAGTGATATGCGTTTTTCAAAACTCACAGTTCATAAACTTTAAAAGAAATTCTCTTCATTAGAAACAACATCAATAATTCAAACTGTATATTTGATAGATTATATAAACTTCTATAGAGGCATGTAACTATTGACAATATATAAACAGATGATTTCTTTTAAAGTGAGTAGTAACACTTTATTATGTTAATTAGCCTTTACAGTAAATACAAAAGCTGTTTTTTTGTCCTTCATAAAATTTTGAAATTTGCTTCTACATTTTGAATTCTACATTAAAGATTAAATCAGATAAAATTCTAAAATCAAAATTTAATAATTAAAATTTTTAAAATAAAACATTCAGATAAAACTATAATAAAATTACTTTTACAAACTGAATTACCTGAAAGAGCATATATGCATCTTTAGCACATGGTTTAAGGGTGCTGACAGATCTCCTGTTACTATTGCCTTGGACTAGTACTGGTGGTTCTATATTATCTACAATCAAAATGAGATAGGCTTTAGGAGTTCATAACAGCCTTTAATAAGTCACACATTCTATTTGAAAAGTATGGTTAAAATAAATTATAAAATTACGAACCTTATAATTTCAGAACTATATCTCTAAAATGAAACAATAAATGAGAATCTATTTTTACACATATGCCATAAAATCACTCAATATGTTACATTCACTTTAATAAGCTTATAGTATCTTTGGCCAATACATTTGATTTGTCCAGTGTCCCATTCATCAACCCCTTTATCTCATGTATATGAAATTGATGTGATCTTTGAATATGCCTTTAAATACCAAATATATAAAAGTTTATCATACTGTTAATTCCTCTACCACCTTACCATCTTCAAAAGAATTAACTGCTTGATCTACCACTCTTACTATGTCAGTTGTACTCACTAGCTAAGAGCTAGAATGTTGTTCCCCAACTCAGCATTTTTTCCACTACTAATAAAGAAGAGATCATTATCTATAAATTATGACAACTGGCTTTGAATAAAGATTGATTTAATGCCCTCTTGAAAAGAAAAAGGTTCTAAGTATTTTTTTTTAATCTTACTGGATAGTATTTAACAGTACATTAGCCTTTAGAGACATATAGCTAAAACTACCAATCCAAAAATTATATCGAGGTTATGAATATATGAGACATTCAAACTGAAGAACTGTCCTATTTTTATATAATTTTCAATATTTTAAGAAAATATGGTACTCTGTAAGTTTAATTCCCTAATATTTCAATTTTTTTTTTTCTGGGTGCTGGGGATTAAACTCAGGGCCTTGTGCTTGCTAGACAAGCTCTCTAAACTAAATCCCCATCCCCCAATTCCCTAATATTTTAATTTTTAATTTTAGTACAACTAAAATTCTACTTGCAATTTTCCCCAAAGACAAATACAGAAAAATCATATACCAAATCTGACTAATGTTTAACTTCAAGAAAAGTAATTATTCGAGTAGGCACAATTACCATTACCTACTACTACTGCCAATTTTTACACTAATGCCAAAGCACATCAAATTCAAAAAAGACTGTATAATATCAGTTTTTTAAAAAAGAAATGATGTAAGGGGAAAAATAATTATTTTTTCTTGACTACATAAAAGTGATTGCTCATTGTAGCACTTTGTGACCTTTTCAAACAATCATGGGAAAAAATGTACTTTCATCAAATAAAGGTAGAACCTGAAAAGGGTAATTTCTACAGCAAAGTTATCAAATTATTACAATTAGAACATGTCAGAACAGAATATCTCTCAGCTCTCTGAAAAGATAACTTTTTTAGTTTAAAAAGCTTAAAAAATTATAGTAAAGGTATTTACCAAAAATATAAAAAGATTACTCTTTACATGTGTTACCTATTAAAGCAATGAAGACATTTAAAACAGTTTAAAATATCAAGCACTGTCTAAGAGTCCAATAGACTCATTCATTAGATTACTGAATAGCCACAAAATATAAAGCAAGTATTAAAATTTAAAGTATATGGATAAAGGAGTAACAAAAAACTCACAGAATGTAATGTTTAGCTAAAATGTGAAATTATCATCATCAACAGAGAATTATGCACATATAGAAACAAACATGGAAATGAAGAGTTACTTCTTAGGGCGATAAAACTGTGATTTTTCAAAAAAATTCCCAATATTAATACAATGATATTATTAAACATTTTAAAAGTTTTCTACCTTTTAGGTATTCTAAATTCATAAGCAAAGGTTGAAAATTACTGAAAATGAAATCATGCATATGAATCACCCACAGTAAAACAGAAATAATTTTTATCACTTCACCTTTGTGGCATTCATCTTCAGCAACCATTCTCTCAAAAACAACAGTAACAACCTGTCGCACTGTAGCAGCAGCTGTATTATTTGTAATATTATCCTTTGTGAAGTGTAGTCGAAAACAAAGGACGATTGCCTAAAAAAGTTTTCATTTAGTGTGAAGTAAGATTGAAGAGCATCGCTACTATTATTTTTACCAGATGTAACCTAAAATTACAGATTACATTTGATTGTTTCAGGGATATTAAAAGTCCTATGTTTTTACAACATAAAACTACAAAAATTCTCAAATTTTAAAATAATTCACTCTCAGCAAGTATATACCTACATAAGATTACTTAAGTAACATGAAATATCTTTTAAAATTTGTTCTTTTAATATGTACAGAATAATGCATCATGCTTCATGCATCATGCTATTTTCCCTGAATGACTTGCTTTGCAAATACTAAGTAGTCAAAATCTGTTACATTGCTAAATCATTTGAAGCAATACTACATAAATTGCTAAGCACATAAATAAAATGCTTTTAATTAGAGCCATTCATTTTTCTCATTAAATTCAACTTAAGATATAATTTTCATGAAATAAATTGTATCTTTACAAGCATATAATTTGATGAGTTCTGACTAATATACAGGACCATGAAAATATGGACACGAAGACCATACAGAACATTTCCATCACCCCAAAAGTTTCCTTGGGCACATTTACAGTGTATCTCTTCTTCAACCACTGGCCAAGGTAACCACTTAATTGCTATTTTCTCCATAGACTATCTGGCACTTTGTACAATTTCACATAAACAAATTCATTCAGTATGCATTTTTTGTGTCTGTCTTTCACACAGAATAGTATTTGTGAAATTCATCTTATTCTATCAGTAATTTGTACCCTTTTTATTACTGAGTAGATTCCACAGTATGAGTATACCACATTTTGCTTATCTGTTCACCTACTGATAGACATCTGGGTAGTTTTCAGTTTTTGGCTATTGTGAATAAAGCTGCTATGAACGTTCATATATAAGTCTCTGCTAGGACATACCTTTTCATTTACATTGAGGCAATACCCAGGAATAAAATGACTGGGATACACGGTAGCATGTGTTTAACTTTCTAAAAAACTGCCAATTTCCCAAAGTAAATTTACAATTTGATATTCCTGCCAATAGTATGTATGAGTTAGGAACTACTCATATCTTCCAGGATACTTGATATGGTCAATCTTTTTAAATTTTAGCTATTCTAATGGATATATAACAATAACTCCTGTAGTTTGAATTTACATTTCACTGATAAATTTTCACAGTGAGCCTCTTTTCATGTGTTTGTTCACATGTAAATATTTTATTTTGGGAAGTATCTGCTGAAATAATTTGTTCATTTTTCACTCAGTTGTCTTCTTATAAAATAATTATAACAGTTCTTTATATAGTCTAGATACATATCCTTTGTCAAATATTTGTGAGTATTTTCCTCCAGTCTGTGGTTTCTTTCACGTTTCATAGATTTTGCAACCTTAAGAAATCCTAATAT
>PVJO010000168.1:30723-128837 GCA_004026905.1 Hystrix cristata
ACATACTCTTAAGTGAAATAAATCAGACACTCATGAGCACACATCGAATTGTTTCTCTGATATGAGAGACCATAATTGTAAATAAGGACAAAGAGGTGTAATAGATATTATATAAAAGGAGGATGGTGTGCAGAGGAGAGGAGTACTAGAAAGAAAGAAGGGGAAAAGCAGAAAGGCAACAGGGGAAAGAGAGGGGAAAAGGAAAATACGGAAAATGATGAATGAACCTGCTGTAAATAGGGAGGGAGGGTGCAGAGGGGAGGGGGGGAGAGGGGGGAGAACCAAGATACATCATGTATAGGTACAGAATTAATGTAACGAATGTGACCATTGTATGTAGAATGTACCAATACATGTTCTTGGTTTAAAATAAAAAAAAAGAAAAAAAAAAAGAAATCCTAATATCACAAAGGTTTTCTCCTGTGTGTTCGTCTAACAATTGTATAGTTTAAAAATAAGCCATTCTTGAAAAAAACATTAATGGTAATTTAGATTATATGCCATATTACTTTAATAAAAATTTTAAAGGAAATAAGCCTTTGATACTACTATTATTCTTTGTATTTCAATACAAAGAAAAGAAGCATCCAATAGTTATACATAAACTCGCATAATGCTCGATTTTGTATGTTTTTTGTTGCTTTTTTCTTTTTTTTTTTGAGACAGGGTCTCACTCTGTAATTCAGGCTGGCCCTGAACTCCCAGCGATCCTCCTGCCTCTGGCTCCCAAGTGCTGGAATTACAGGTGTGAGCCTCCACGCCCAGCTGGATGATTTCTTTATACATGATTTTCATCCTCAATTATTTCAGTTCCAATTGGCTAACATACTAAAATAAATCCTACAGTCAATTCTTATTTCTTTAGTAGATCAACTGATAATTATTTATAAAGTCTTAGATACCTGTATCAGAACAATAATGTAATAGCTAGAAACTAAGAGGAACTGTGTGTAACAAAGTGTATACTGTATAAAAATACTTCAACACTGTATGTAACAGATAAAAGAATAAACTGTTTGCAATTAAGTAAAATCTTATTGACCTAAGAACATCAAATGAATTTGAAAGAGAGACATCTCACTTGAGATAATACACATAGTTCAATGTGACAGTATACTTCTATACTCTTCCAGTTGAAAGGCCATCCATCCTTAAAAGTATGCAAATTATAATGAAACCATTACTGAAAGTACAAACCATTCCTTAGACAGTAAGTCACTGACACTGTTCTTTACATGATTCTTTATTTTCTGTTCTTTAGAAATATTTTGTAATTAAAAAAATTTTTTATAGAGTTAATAGAACTGTTACATGTTCCAAAGAGGTTGAAAAAGAGGAAGAAATGAGAAACAGCTATCATATATGGAGTTTTGTCCATTTAATGGTGAAAGGAGACTTCTCTAGCCACTTAAGAGACAGACTTGAATGATACGGTTTACATAACACATAAATATGAAATTATTTTTAAAAAAGAAGGGAAAGCTATCACAAGAAATCTAAACGACCCAAGGCAATACCATACAACACATTTTCCCTCTTCCTCTATTCTGATTCTACAACTTTTCTCTTTTCCATTTCCTATGAATAACTAAACCCATCGGCCACACGCAAGGGGCTCTGAAAATGATTTTAACTCTCACCTGGAGAAAGTAAGGCACTATGGCCACTGAAGTGCAATGCTGATCATCATGTGGCTATGGGGAAGTTGGGTTTTGTTCCAAGGCAACCAGGCCAGCTTATTCAAATACTTTCACAAACCATTTATAAACTCTGGCAAACAGGACTCCTACCTTAGAAAGTGCCTCATCGTGAACTACTGTATTGGTTGTTAAAAGAACAAGAACTGTTTGAAGTAGCTTAAGTTCTTCAAGACTATTTTCCATTAGCTGCCAAAGCATGTTAATTATATTCCCAGCAGCGGTCTGTAAAATAATTTTATTTATCATCAACAAATAAAATACAAGTGTTGAGGTTCACAAATAAGAAAAGGTACATAAACCTTGCCTCATCTGGAGGGAATGTCTAGATCACAGTAAAAACAAAACAACAGAAAAATTTGGTGGGGGTTCTGGGGATCAAACTCAAGGCCTTGTGCTTGCTGGACAAGCTCTCTACCACTTGAGCTAAATCCCCAACCCCCAAAACACATATTTTAAGATCCACAAGATCCAAACACATGTCTCACCTAATTTGAGACTTACAATCAATTAATTCTCTTCTTAAAAAAAGTAAGTTTCTTTAAAGACATAATATAACAAATAGTAGCATGCAGTTCTGAAATATCAAGTTAAAAATCAAAGCTAATTTCTAGAGTAACATAACTGTTTTTCATCTGGACATGAATAATACAGACATACACTAATTAACTACGAGTCTAGTGTTTCTTAAATATTACTTTATTTATAACATGTTATAGTACATGAGAAGCAACTGAAATTAACAACACATTGCATATTCAATTAAAACTGACATTCTTTAGGATGCTATACTAAGGGCAAAATAACTGTCCACTTCTAATACTGGTATCTTATACAAAATTAAGGTAAAACCATTAAATTTGTAAGCAAGATGCAGGTCCATGATAATGAAATTTTTTTCTTCTTTTGCCATCATCAGGTTAGATACAAACATTTAAGTTAATGAACAATATATTATCACCTCAGATCATCTAGAAAATAGTCATTATTTTCCCCACCTACCTTTAAAAAATATTATGAGTTACATTACATAACCACAGAATAATATTGAAAACTAACTTAATTCTAAACCTATCCTTTATATTAATGAACTGTGACTTCAGATTACAAATAACTTGACAAAATGTATTTCATCCTTATTACTTATGAGTGCTCTATGATGAGAAAAACTGACAATATTTTAAAATTAACCTATTTTCTTCAAGTGCATTGATATTCATTAAACTATTTTACAATAAATACCATGTACATTTCATTCTTCCCTATGAAATCTACTAATCTGACTCTTACATGCAGTTCAGATAAAATCTTCACATTACCTCAGACACGACTTCATGTGACATGAGTCTCTGTATGGCGGCCAAACATAGCTGAGTGATCTTCGGTTCCTTGGTTCCACAACCCATTAGGAAAGGCTGTACAACCTCTGAGCTGTTTTCTTTCAATGCTTTATTTAGAACACATATAAGATAAATTATTATCTCTAATTCATAATTAGGAATACATTTTACGTAATTACAACCAGTGACAATCTTAATAAAAAACAATTTATATAAAAAAAACAAAAAAAATCAAGTAATACGAGTTAAAATACAGTCCACACACAGTCACACTCTAATCTAAACTATACCCCTTTACTAGAGCTTTCCCATGACTCTGTCCTAACACCATCCTTTGTTTCTTCTTTATCTTCTGCTATGACCTCTTTAAGGATATGTATTCCCAATAGTTCAGAGAAAAATTATTTCTCCATTAGAGCTTGAAGGAAAATAAATAGGAATTCATACCCTAGATCAGAAAGACTAATTAAAAATAGCATGTATATCATCCCTACCACACTTGTGAATGAACATTCAGAAACTCCCTAGAGTTTCATTATATATATGCTGAATTTGCATAGTTCTAATTTCTTCTTCAAGAAATAAACACATCTCTTTTAAAACAATAGCGTTTCTTATCCCTGAAACAGTACTCTGGACACACATGCTGTAATTCCAAACCAAAAACTCATTCTCCAACCTAATTCTCTGAGAAATTTTAAAGGGCAAAAGTCATAAAGACATATAAATCTGAGTTTTTCAAAAGAAACTGAGAGAAAGTCATTCAGAATCACCATTAAAAGGTAAAACCAGTATTAACATTAGTTTTATTGTTTCAATCCCACCTTTCTTCTCCTAAAGTTCTCTTCGTAGTATGGTAAATTAAGGCTATAATTTCCTACAGCATGCTCTACAAAGTCCTTCAGTATGTCAGTGTAATTTACTGATTCAACAGCTAAGGGATGGCAAATATGACTGACAGAGAGCAGTTTTTCCAAAAGAGCTCCATCTCCTTATTTCCTTGCTTTCTTGTGTACAAGTTTTAACACAAACAGAGATATAAATTTTCCATAATGAGGACTCAAACATTGATATGAATCATTAAATATGACTGTAAAGCCAATCACAACACTTTAATTAAGTGGTTAAATATCCAGTCTAAGGCTGCCCGCCCCATCTCTGTTGAACACTCATTATTAAATGATGTCCAGGCAGATTAAAATTTTTCAATAATAACAAGGTACATTTGTAATTTTTGATATTAGCATGTGTTTCTCATTTAAGTATCACAATACTCTTTAAAGGTTTTAGGGCATAATTTGGTGCAAGTGACTAATAGATAGATGGTAAAGCCAGAAATTGAAGATATGTCTTCTAATTTCTGGTTCACTATTCTTCCCACAACATTATTCTGCTACTCTTTACAGTAAACAGAATCCTGGTGATAATGGAAATTAAGAGAGAACTCAGTCATCTGCACTTTAAAACTGTCTGCCTAAACTCTTCAGATAAGGGTCATAAAAAGAAAAACAGTATATTTTCTTAAGAGTCTAAGAGGCCAATGATTTCAAGACATACTTGTAATATCGCAAAGAAAGAAAATAAACATCAATTAAACAAGAATGTTGTCTAATGGTTGAGAATTTTTCTTCACGATTTCATTTTCTGTATAACCAAGAGCTCGGGAATATCTTTTCTTGGTTTTTTGGGGGGTTGTTTTCGGGAATATCTTATTTCTTGAAAGAGTACTTCACCATTGTTTCTGAGATTTTCTTCTAAGCCAATGACAACTATTCTGCATCTTTTGATACTGGAATGTTTTCTGATCTTATGTTAATAAAATTTTTGACAACTATGATGACATTTTAAATAACAATTAAACTCAATAATATGTGATAACAGCAAATGCATGTAACTCACCAGATGCAATAATAGTATGATTAAGTATGAACCAATTCACACATACACCAAGAAAGAAAACTACACCACCAATTGGACCATAGTGATTCCACGATAACATCAACTGTGAGATGTATGCCATTTTAGGGGATATTACAGGTGAAAAACTGTGTATCTTAGAGTCAATAAATAAGGTGGATCCTAGTGAAATATCGTATGTATGTCCATTATAGTTAGGTCTATCACAGTGAGATAAATTTAAAGTACTAAGTTTTAAAAATTTTAACACAAAGTAATCAAACACCTATCTTTTTCTACTTTTTCCCTTCCAATTTATGAGATGATAATGATCAAAAGAAAAAATTTTAATATTATTCTAATAGATGATATAAAATAATTGGTGTACCTATTCTATATCTTTTTGAAGCATGGTTCAGAAACAAAAACATATCCAGATCACAACTCAGCAAGAGATCAGAAGAAAAAGTTACTGATGTGTTTTTCTTCTTTCAAATATAAAAGTGCCCAGGAAACTAAAATTAATCTGGCTGTTCTGAGTACAATATACAGTCACTCGCTATATACAGTAATTGTAATGATATGCTATTTAAGGGTAGCCTAATGTAAATGCCTTCATAGGAGAAGATATTTCAAAAAACACATTGAGGAAAATACTATATGGCAACACAAAGACATCTGGTGTTAGTCATTTTATATCATTCCAGAAAAAAATGGAAAGGCTTGATTTTTTTAAATCGAAACTCTTGAATTCACTTTCCATCAAAATATAAGAACGAGTTTCGGTGGGAGGAAGAGAAAAAGTTTTTTTTCCACCTAAATCCTTTAATAAACATAACTCTTTAACAGAGTAACACTGTGTGTGTGATGTATGTTGTATTTCCAAATTATATAACTGTGAGATCAAATGATACACCATCATACACCTGGAAGAGGTTCAACAAGCCCCATATCCTAGGGGTTTCCTTGGTCTGAGCAGTTTCACTGCATAATTGCAGTTTTTATCCTGAAAAAAAAAGAATTAAACTAGGATACCCAACTATTAATCACATTAACAGAGGTCAATAAAAGTTTTGCTGTGATTAATTTTAACAGGTATTAAATAAAAATTTGTAATTCTTGTAAAAGAAATAGATGTGACTTATATATTACTTCTATATTCAAAATGCCTTAACTCTGGTTCTGGGGAGACTATTATTTAGAACAACACTTTAAATTTTTAATAGGTTCAAAAGGTCCAAAACTATATTCAAATGAGTCAAGAAAAAGAGGACAAATAAAAGTATTGGCAGTTTCTTATTAAAAGCACCCAAAAGAAAGGGAAGGGCTATTCGACAAATGATGTTAGTACAATTAGCAGTTTTGCAAGGGAAAAGAACAGTAGATTTTCGTATCACTTCATATACTGTAAAGTAAGAAAAAAGCAGGCCATAGAAAAATAACTTAAAAAAAAAACCCATCAACTATGAACTATGCAGAAGAAGGGCATCCTAAATGTAAAGGAGCAAAAGAATTCAGAAAAATTAGAGTATGTAAAAATGAAAAAAAAATCTAGACAAAAAAATTAAAAGGTATATGACCTGAGAAAAACATGATATAAACATTATGAGAAGTTAATATTTTTACTATATAAATGGCTCAATCTGATAAGGAAAACAAAAATTCATAGACATGAGTGAAAAAAGAAAATAATGCATACAAATATGTTCAATGTCAAAAAGATATGTCAATTAAAATAAGAAGTTGTTGTCTAGTTCAGTTACCAATTTTTTTTTTTTTTTGGGTGCTGGGGATTGAACTCAGGGCCTTGCACTTGCTAGGCAAGTGCTCTACCACTTGAGCTAAATCCCCAGCCCCTCAGTTACCAATGTTTTAAAAAAAAAAATCCTGACAAGTGTGTGTTATAACTTGTATCTAGATGTCCCCCTAAAGCCTCATGGTAGGTGGCTAGATCTAGAGTGTGTAATACTAGGATTAAGGATGTAATGCTGGGATTGACTCATCATGTGATGCTGGGGTGCCCCACCGTGGGCGTGAGTGCTACCCAACAAAGGGTAGGCAGAGTAGATAGAATATAAGGGACAAAAACAAGGTTGCTGTTGTCACTGCCTGTTGCTTCTTCACTACTTTGCTGCTCTGCTGCCTTCTGCCCACCATGAACTGCTTCTCCTATGTGATACCCCTCTGCCATGCCTCTCTGCCTTGGAGCCAGCCAACTATGAACTGAAACCTCTATAAACTGTGAACTACAATAAACCTTTCCTGCTTTAACTGGGTATTGGGTATTTTGTCTCAGCAACAAGAAAAGTAATTAAGATAGTACATTGTAATAATACACTCCCATATTGTTGGAAAAGGTATTAACTTCCACCATTCCAGAAACAAATCTGGTAAAACACTCCAAGAACTCTTTACATACTCATATCCTTTAACTTTATAATTTTATTTCTAGAAATTTACCATAAAGAAATAATTCTGAATACCAAAACACACCTAAAGTAAAGGAACTAAAATCCACTTGCCAAAATATTGTAGGACAATTGAAAATATTTAAAAAGAAGGAGGGGTTGCGGATTTAGCTCAAGTGGTAGAGCACTTGCCTAACAAGTGCAAGCCCTGAGTTCTATCCCCAGCACCCACACCCCCCCCAAAAAAGATGGCATCGAATGCTTATAAGATGCAAATTAAACTTTAAGTAGTCCAAGGGAAAAAGGAATAAATGAAAGCACATTATATTATAGATAAACTGTAATCTCTATGGCTCAACAGATCAACATGTTATAGCCCATGGCTTCTAGTTTGCATTACTGAAATAGCCTCCTAATAGATCTCTGCCTTCATCATGGTATACTCAACTATATATATATCTTCCATGGTGCTGTCGCAGGAATTTAAAAATACAAATATGAATATGTTACTTCTTTGATTTAAACTCACTCCATCAGCTGCTTGGGATATCACATAATGGCCCTGATGATCTCCTAATCCATTCTTTCTTCATACTTTATGGTCATGCAATCCACAGCGTATCCAAATAATACCAAGCGGTTATTTTATACCTCATGTATTTGTTTAAGCAGCCCACATCCATACTTTATTTGCCTGGCTAATTTCTCTTCAGGCTTTAAGTCTTAGCTTCAGATTCTGAGGGTAGACTAGGTGTTTTCCTTATGCTCCTATAACAATCCTATCTATACTTCCATCTTGGCATTTACCACACAGAATTACATTTCTATATTTGGGGTCTGCCCTTTCACTACTCTCTTATCTGGTTGTAATCAATTAAACATGACAAAATTCATGAACTCACTTAATTATGTAAAATTAAAGACAAGTAAACAAATATGCTAGAAACAATACTAAGAATCTTGCATCACAATGTGATTCATTTATCAGCCTGTAGTTAATAAGGGTTTTATTATTTCCCAAGTATTGTAATAATACTGGTAATATAATAATACCATAATAATACTGGTAATATAAGAAATAACAAGATGTTGACCCTAATTTCAAGGAGTATGTCATCTGGAAAATTTCTGGCAAAGGACTTCAAATGAAGATGCAGGTAAGTCCAACAGAATGAATGGCACGCACGTACTCGTCAAGTATATTGCTTAATTCCATATAGATTGTAGGTGAATTACCCACTGCCCACCTTTCTATCTTCCTTACTGATTGTTACATAATTATTTACTTACTAAGAATATGTATGAATTGTATAATATATTATGTAGCTGTTTGTAAAATATCACAAGTTCATGTATTGATAAGACAGAATATACTACAATAAGCAGATGAATTACCTCTAGGTCAGAAAAAATCCCAAAGTGTATTTACTCATTGCTAGTTAAAAGAGAGATCTTTTACTTATAAGACTATGTAGGTATGCAAAAGATGAGGGAAAACCACACGAGAAAAGAACATAAATCAAACATAATGAGGATTCATGTAAAAATTCTATATGTATACTGACAGTAGCTGAAAGCAGCCATGGGTAGATTTAACTGTTATGATTTTGGGTAGGGGTTAAATGTACAATTTAAAAAGGTTACAGCATCATTGATATCCTCACTACAAATACACATTCAAAAAGAAGATTATGTAATTTTTGTATAACACATACCTTCTCAATTTCTAGTATACTCTTAAGCTAGGATAATAAACAATTTGTAACATATAGCAGTCAAATGTAAGTTTAAGGCATTTGGCTTTGTGAATAAAAAACTATGTTGTTATCACTCATTTACAGAGTTTTCTCATTAAAGAAAAAGGAAAATTTGAGATAATGATCAATCTGTATTATCTGAATCAATGCTGACATTACCTGGCATAGCATTTCCACTTATGTCAGCATTCATGACAGCAGTGAAAACAAAGAAAAATAAATATTAAAGGAAGATGCTTTAAAAGAAGGGGAGATGTAAAGCAAAGTTTTACCCTGCAATGTAAATGACCTTCCTATGGAAAATAAATCTAAGAAAACTACAGTTGGCTAAAAATCTATGCTGAATATCATTAATTAGTTGATCCAAATTAAGGATTCTGATTTTTGCAGCAACTCTTTATATTGTCTGAATATACAGAAACATACAGGAATTCAACATTCCCATCTCATTTGAGACACCACAATTGTTTGGGATCTTTGACATCCATTATATCACAAAAAATAGTATCCCTATAGTTTTAAGTATTATAAAGAGGTAAATAATCTGGGCACAGTAGCACACACCTTTAATCCTAGTACTCAGGGAGGCTGAAGCAGGAGGATCTCAAGTTCAAGTCCCACTTGAGCTTTTTAGCAAGCCCCTGACTCATGAAAATTTTAATAAAGGACTGGGGCTATGGCTCAGTGGTATAGCACCCCATGAGTTTGGTGCCGTAATAGTATAAAAAAAAAAAGTAAATACTTCTCAAGAAATAGTTAAGAATTTTTCTCACTATTAACTGTACTCTAAATATGTAATTTAGAAACTATATACTAAGTAATTTAAATCATTTGTTTTTAGGAGCCTTTGATTTTCAAAATGACAGTGATCAATTAATCTATATTCTTTAGATTATCAATTGCTATGAATATTTGTTTAAAAATACTAGGACAGTTTAAATGCTAGTAAACTACATGGGTCTGGAAATTATGGAGATTAACATGAATTATTGTATTGCATAAAAATATGTTCTAAATTAATGGGAATGAAACTAACAAATTAAAATAGTAACAGTCTACTTTTAAACTCATACAAACTAACCCAAAATTTCTTACTCTTCCTTAAGACTAATTACACCTTTTACTTTGCATAGAACTCTAGAACAGTGATGCTTGGAAGAAATCAGTCTTTTGTCTTCCAACAACTACAAAACCAATGAAAACTTCAATTTTGGAAAGTAAGGACTTACCATGTTATGAGCAATGATAATAGCAAAGGTAAATATTTACAATGGTATTCTAATATGATTGGCCTATATGTCTCCAATTTAAGAATAGCCAGGTCATAATTTATCTTTAAATACTATTTCCCCCCAGTAGCTAATCCACCCAACATGCATCTCCCAAAACGCAATACCTGCTCATTCTTCCAAACCAACCATACATACCTTTGCCTTTCTCCACCATGTTCACTACACTCCTTAATATGCACACAGAGAATTATTCACTGTTGTAACTAATGTTACAAAACTATTTGGTGATTTTGATTGACTGTTGAAAATCAGGGAAGAAGCTGTGAGACAGATGCAACTTGGGAGAACTAAGCCTAACGGCAAATTTCCAACAGGCCTACTCCCACTCTTATGCTACCCCCCTCCAAAATCTTCATTTCTTTTTGTAACATGCTAAGTCTCACAAATTAGGAGTTTAATGGTATCCTTTCTATGTGCAAAATCTGTAAGAATTAAAGAAATTCTTTACTAGTTAGACTTTGTGTAAATTAACTAAATAAGACCTCTTTTCTGCTACACTAGCCAAGACCAAAGGCACTAGTGGCACTGTAAATGCAGACCGAAAGGTCAATGCAGTAAGCAGTGGTTAAGTATGAAACACTTGAGGGAGTGGCTAGTGTGAAAACCTTGAGATAGCATAGCAGCACACAGCAGAAGGAAGAACACAGGCTTAGAACACACCTGGCTTTGATTCTTGTTCCACTTATTATCATGTGACCTTGAAAAGCAACTTAATCTCTTAGCATATCAATTTGCTCTACTATAAAATAATATTCCCCACAAGACAGTTTTCTGTAAGATAGAATGGTACAAGTACCTTACATGTAACATTCTCAAAAAAAAAAAAAGAAAGAAAACAAAACAAAACAAACAAAAAAAGTTTCCCTCATTTCCCTATTCATTATTGAGGCAAGATCCAAAAGTACCAAAGAAGAAAAAGGAATCAGATGAGAAAAAAACAAAACAAAAAACCAAAAAACAAAATAAACAAAACAATCGAAGTTAAAGAGAAACTCTTAAAAATTCCTCTTGAAAATCATGTTCAATCAAGAGAAGGTTAAAAAAAATTGTTTCCTTTTCTCCACCCTATTCTCATTCCTTCATTCACAACTCAAAATTTATGTGGTAGTACTACATGTACAACACAGTTTACACTGTGTTAAGGATAAACTAGATTTTACAAGATGGACTAAGAACATTTTCATTCAATTCCATGCAATAAATTATTAATTGAATGACTTTTATGAATAACGTGTGTCTTGGGCGAGTAAGTAGGAAGAGATGGAACTAGAGATGAGTAAGAAAAAAAACCTAGTCTTCAAGGAATTAACAGTTTTAAGCTTTTTGATTTCAGAGAATTTTATAGCTTTAATCTCTGGGAAACAATCAGTCCCCAAATTAGAGACATTCACATGTTCTGTAACATTGTGGAAAACATGAGGATATGAAAAAGAGATGAAGCATAAAATGGATGGCTTTAAGATTATATTTTTACCACTAGTCAATTTTTCATTAATTGATGAAGTTGTAATTCAAAAAATTACCTGCCAAAATTTCGGTGTTTCTGGCAGCTATTGTTTTAACTTTTATTATTCCTGATTCAGCAGCCTGCAAGAACAAAAAATAATTAGAAAATAAAACTTATTATCAACATGAATTATCTAGAGAAAAGCAGTCATATATGATACATAAAATTAAAAGCACAAACAGAATCAGTCACTAACACCTTTTTTGTTTTCAAAATATCAGATACTGGGGCTGGGGATTTAGCTCAGTGATTAGAGTGCTTGCCTTGCAAGTACAAGGGCCTGAGTTCGATCCCCGACACCACAAAAAAAAAAAATATATCAGATACTAAGCCCAGCAGTGACACACATATTACATGTAATAAAATGATTAATTTGCCTATTTACATGCAAATTGCATACTGCATGTTACCTTCTTCTGTGCTAACGCATATCTGTAATTCTTTTTTTGGGGGTTGGGTTTTTTTTTTTTTTTTTTTTTTTTGTGGTGCCGGGGATCGAACTCAGGGCCTTGTGCTTGCAAGGCAAGCAAGCACTCTAATCACTGAACTAAATCCCCAGCCCCTACGTATCTGTAATTCTTCAATACATTATAAATTTAGATGACTAGACAATAAAAATAATACAAACAAAAACATAACAAAAAAATCAGATTCTTCCCCATTTCACATTTCCCTTCCCTCCATCACAAAAAATTGGTGCTGTTTAGATACAAAGAGTAAGTTTTCTTTTCTTGAGATTGAATAATGAAGCACTTTGTTATCTCTCTTTAGTTAAATTTCTTTACTCATTTTAGTTTTTATAATACATCTAAAATACCATATTATAGCATGTTTAGCTGGTAGTAACTGCAAGTCATAGAGCATTTTACAAAGTACCACAAAACAGCTCTATAATATGGTAGCCAATGCCTGCATGTAGCTATTAAGCACTTTGATACATTTCCAAAGCAAACTGAGCTGTGCCTTAGGTGTAAATACTTTATTAAAAAAATATATATATACACTATAATTTGAAGACTGAATATGTAAAAAAAGGTAGAGGAACAAATATGTCAAGAGTAGTGATCAGCAGCAAAATATAGCCTCTCTGGGACCTGGGAAACCTGGAAAATAACAACTTGGTGAAGAGAAAAAAAAAAAAAGTTTATCTCTGGGACCTGTGAGGAAACTGATGGGAAAATTAGAAACTACAGAGAAGCTAGAGAAACACAGCACAATGCAGAGAAAAGAATGAAGCACTCTGGAAGCTCACTCGATCTCCCAGAGAGGGGAACCTGTCTCAGCAAACACAAGGTAAGCCCCCAAGGTTGGGAGGTCCAGAGAGAAGGGACAGACTGGATCAGCACCATTAGTCCCAAGAAAAGCCCATGGATATTGTAAACAGGAAAAACGTGTAGGGTTTTAGTTTCAAAATGACTTCTTCCACATGATAGGCTAGAGTTGGAGAAGAAGTCAAGCGCAGAACACAGAATATTATCGGAG
Source organism: Hystrix cristata (assembly GCA_004026905.1). Classification (NCBI taxonomy): domain Eukaryota; kingdom Metazoa; phylum Chordata; class Mammalia; order Rodentia; family Hystricidae; genus Hystrix; species Hystrix cristata. Next base: position 44,103 of record PVJO010000168.1, read on the forward strand.
AGTGTTTAATCAGGCATCATTTCAGGAAAGATTTGATTATTTAAGACTAAGCCACAGAACTACAAAACAACTTCACTTCAGGGTTCCCAATATTATCCTCCCACAATGACTGGGTAAAAGACAGCCACAGGAAAGGGATGTGGAAAGGGTGCAAGGTAGTCATAGAGCTCCTGAGAAGTTTAAGCTCAGGCTGGGAAAGATACCAGCTCCACCCTCTGTGGCAAGAAGCCAGGTCAGGTGTGGGGCTTTCATTAGCAGCTTCATTTGAAAGTGCTAGAACTAATACAGTAGTCTGCTTCAACCCTCTCCCTGCTGCCTACTTTGAGCACAGATCAGAGGACTAACTACTTCCCTCATCTACCAACATGAGCAAGGGCACGTCTTAGCTTGGATGGTAGCCAAAGCCTGGGATAAACTGACAGAGGGACCTCTGGAGCACCTCACAAAACCACAGGCCATAAACCTAGGCAGAGAAAACCAAGACTTGCTGAATTACAAAACTGCAGATACAGGAAAGAAACCACTCATTCAAAAATACAGAAGAATTTTTGACTCTTTTTTTCTTATTCATTGGTGCTCTGGGGTTTGTGTTCTTTTCCTTTCCCTTTTTCTTTTCTCCTTTTAATTTTTTTCTTTCTTATTCTTGATTTTTCTTTTTTTTCCTTTGTCCTTTTATGTTCTTTATTCAATTCTATTAATTTCATTTTATTCCTTAATACGATCCATTATTAAGGACACAATTATTAAGCACAATTTTTTTCTCCTCCTCTTTCATTAATTTTTCAAATTTTATATTTTCATTTTCCTGTCCCCTACCCTCTGTATCTGTATTAGTATAACCATTAAGCTTTATTAATCTTTAGACAGCTAACTCTGTGCTTTTACTCTTGAATTCTTTTCCATCATTAGTAGAGGTATAGTTGTTACATTTAGTAGGTATTTACTGTATGTGAATGTTTGTCTTAGTGTTATACAGTAATTGTAGATATCTTTTCTATGATTAAGAATGATACATGATTGGTTCTTATGATACAGCAATATTCAGTTTGTTTTCATGTTGTTATGATTCCTGATTTAGATGCTATTACCAGGGTGCACAGGCTTCCTCTGTATGCCAATATCAGCATTGCCTATGTGTCATAAATAATACTGTGACCCGTTTCTGGGTAACTGAGTGCTGAGCAAATTACACTAAGCTTCCACACCTAAATTAATGGAGATGGTCAGATCTTGGGACAGACACAAAGGCCAATACGTAGCCACAAACAGGGTGCATCACTGAAAAACAGACACTAATTAAAGCACTCTCCAAACAACAAAATCTTTCCACTATGAGTGTCCATGAACTTTAGCAAACACATACAAAGAAATAAGTATATAAAAAACAACAACAATTAGAAAAATGAAAAGACAGGGCAACAAAATGCCTCCAAAAACTCCCAACGCAAATGCATGTGTCAGCAAGGGGAGGAAATCAAAAGCCACAGAACTAAATTATTTGAAATGATAAAAGAGATTTAAAAATAGATCAATAGGACCCTAACATAAAAAGGCAAGCCCATGATAGACCATGCAGCATCGTCTGATGCAAGTAAGCAGGCCAGTGCTGGACTGCAGAAATAGAAAGTATTTATACAGGAAATGAAGAAGTCAAATTATCATTTTTTGCAGAAGACATGATCTGCTACAAAGAAGAACAAAAAATTCCACCAAAACACTCCTAGAATTAATAACCAAATTCAAGAGTGTGGCAGGATACAAAAACACATAAAAATCAACACATCAATAGCATTCCTGCACAAAAAAAATCAACACATCAACAGCATTCCTGTACACCAATAATGAATTCATACAGAAATTATGAAAACAATACCATTCACAACAGCACCATGAAAAATTAAATACTTAAGTACTAACCAAAGCAAGGAAGTGAAACACCCCTACATGAAAAGTACCACACTCTGAAAAAGGAGATTGAACAAGACATCAGAAAATGAAAAGCTATCCCCTTTTCCTGCATAGGCAGAATCAATATTGTCAAAAAGGCCGTACTTCCAAAACTAATATATAGATTTTATACAATTCCAATTAAGATACTACTAGCACTCCTCACAGAACTGGAGAAAACATCCTCAAATTTGTATAGAAATAGACAAGACCCAGAAGAGCAAAAGCAATCCTGGGCAATAAGAAGAAAGGAGAGACATCACAATCCAGGACCTGAAATTACATTACAAAGACACAGTGATAAAAACAGCATGATACTGGCACTAAACAGACAGACAAATGGAACAGAACAGAGGACGTAGAAACAACCCCAGACACATTCAGTAATCCGGTCTTTGACAAAGGGGCCAAAAACACGCTGGAGGAAAGACAGCCTCTTTAACAAATGGTGACTGGAAAACTGGCTATCCACATGCAGAAGATTAAATCGAGACCCATATCTCTCACCATGTACTAAACTAAAATCAAAATAGATAAAAAATCTAAATGTAGAAACTATCTGCTGGAAGATAAAACAGGTAAAACTCTTGAAGACATAGGTGTTTCCCAGGATTTTTGGAAGAGAACCCAAATTGCGCAAGAAATACCACAAATCAACAAATGGGATCATATCAAATTTAGAAGTTTCTGTATAGCAAAGGAAACCACCAACAGAACAAAAATACAACCTACAGAAAGGGAAAAAAATTGCCACCTATTCCTGAGACAGAGGACTAATAGCTAGACTATATAAAGAACTGAAAATAATTAGGGCCCTCAATATAAAAGACACAATTGAAAAATAGGCAAGTGGAATGAATAGACACTTCACAAAATTAGTAGTACAAATGGTCAATAAAGACATTAGAAAACGTTCAACATCTCTAGTAAATAGAGAAATACACAGATTCCACCTTACTTCAGAAAGGAGTAAGGCTATCACCAACAAATCAAATAATAAATGGTGGCAAAGCTGCAAGAAAGTAAACTCTCCTACAGTGTTGGTGGAGATGCAAACTAGTACGTCCGTTATGGAAATCAGTATAGTATGGAGAGTCTTCAAAAAACTAAAAAATAAAAATTCCATTTGATCCAGCTCTTCCTCTCCTAGGTATCTTCCCAAATGAGTCAAAGACATCCTATTACAGTGATACAAGCATACCCATGTTTATAGCAGCAGAACTCATAATAGCTAAATCTTGGAAGCAATCTATATATCAACAGACAAATGGATAAAGGAAATGTGGTATTTATACACAACAGACTACTACTCTGTCATACGTAAGGATAAATCTGAGTCATTTGTAGGAAAACAGATGCACCCTAAGACCATAATGTTAAGTGCATAATGTTAAGTGAAACTTAAACATCACTTGGTTTCTCTTGTATGAGAAACCCAAAATATAAATAAAGAACAAAATTAAAGATGGATACTAGGAAATAGGGAGATAGATCTTTTACAAAAGGGAAGGGAACCAAGAGATGGAGGGGAAGGGAAGGAGATGAAAAAATTAAAATGTAGGAAAAAACTAAAAAAAAAAAAAAACATGAACAGGCAATATTATCCACTCTTGCCACTTGGCTACGACACAGTACTAGAAGTTCCAGCCAGAACAATTAGGCCAGAAAAAGAAAAAAAGACACCCAAATCAGGAGGGAAGCAACACAGATAAATGGCTCCAAATGAGAAAAGAAGTAGTAAAATCAAAACAGTAAAAGAAACCAGATGACATGGTCATGTACGCAGGGAATTCTAAACATGCCATAAAAAATTATTAGAATCAATAACTGAATTCAATAAAATTGCAGGATATAAAATTAATACACAAAGATAAGTTGCATTTCTATACAGTAATAATAAACTCTCTGAAAAGGAAATTAGGAACATAATCTCATTTATAATAGCAACAAAAAAGGATGAAATTTTTAAGAATAAACTTAAGGAAGTTAAAGCTTGTATAGTGAAAACTATAAAACACTGATGAAAGAACTTAAAGACACAGACAAATGGAAACATATTCCATTTTTATGGATTGTAGACTTACGGTTAATACTGTTAATGCATACAGAGTATCTGAAGCAATCTACAGATTCCATACACTCTCCACCAAATTTTTTACAGAAAAAGATTACAGACATAATTCTATAATTCATGGAACAACAAATGACCATGAATAGCCAAATCTAACTAAACAAAGAACAACAAAGCCAAAAGCATCAGAATGTCTTATTTCAAAATATATTACAAAGCTGTAGTACTAAAAACAGCCTGATACTGACCTAAAGTCAGACATTAGACCAACAGAACATAATAAAGAGCCCAAACATAAACCTATGCATATGGAGTCAACCAACCTTTAACAAACGTGTCAAAAGTAGTATACTAAGGGTGTACTACTTCAACAAATGGTGTTGTGAAAACCAAATATGCAGGTGTAAGAGAATAAAATTGAACCCTGTCTTACACCATGAATAAAATCAACTCAAAATATATTAAGGTCTTAAACATAAAACCAGAAACTACAAAACTCTTAGAAGAAAAAAGGGGAAATGCTTCATTACACTAGTCTTTCCAGTGATATCTTACTGACTCTTAGGCATGATTTTAGCTGTGGGCTTTTGATAGTGGCCCCAGATGCATAAGAAACAGAAGAAAAATAAACAAGTGGAACTATATCACAGTAAAAAGCTTCTGTATAGCAAGTGGTAACAATCAACAGAGTGAAAAGGCCACCTGTGGAATGGAAGGAACTTTTGCAAACCATATTTAATAAGAGATTAATTTCTAAAACATATAAAGAGCTCCTAAAACTCAATAGCAAGAAATTTAATAACCTAATTTAAAAATGGACTACGTCGTTACACAGTTATTTCTACAAGGAGACATGCAAATGGCCAAGAGGTATATGCTCAGTATAATTAGTCATCATGGAAATGTGAATCAGTGAGTACAGTAAGATATTACCTCAGAGTAATGAGGATGCATTGGTGAGAACCCTTGCTCACTCATGGGGGTAAAAAAGGGTTCAATACCTGTGCAAAAGAGTATGGAGGTTCCTCAAAATATTAAAAAAAAAAAAAGAAGTAGCATATGATTCAACAATTGCCATTTCAGGGTATTTATCTCAAAGCATAGAAATCCCAATACCAGGAAATATAAACACTCTTGTGTTCATTATAGCAGTATTCCAATATCCAAGAAATGGAAACAACCTAAATACTCATAAACAAATGTGTGAATAAAGAAAATGTGGCATACAACTCATAATAGCTAAATCTTGAAAGCACCCTGTATGTCCATCAACAGATGAATGGATAAAAGAAAATATGGTATTTATACACAGTGGAGTACTACTCCACTATAAAAATGAATAAATTTGAGTCATTTATAGAAAAATGGATTCACGTGGAGACCATAATGTTAACTGGAATAAAGACAAGCTCAAATATTGTATGGTTTCTCTTATATAAGAAACCCAAAGCATAAATTAAAAAGCAAAATAAAAGATAACAGGAAACAGATTTTTTTTTTTTAAAATGGGAAGGGAACCAAGAGATGGAAGGTAGGCAGGGGAAAAGGGAAGTAAAGAGAATTAAGAATTTAAAACCTCTTATGTGCATGTACCAATGATGAATGTAATCATTATGTAGAGCTAACATGTACTAATAAAAATAAAAAGTTGAAGGAATGTATTCTCCATATTAACTATATGGTAAAATAATATTTTGGACAAAATGGGCTTAATAAAAGTTTCTTTTTTACTTTTTAAATGCAATTTAAAATTACATATATGGATTGTATTTATGATCTACGATCTATTTCTATGGGACAGGGCTGACATAATATTGATATGTTATTTCTATCATAGAAACAGAACAGTTTTTATCATCTAGAATCATGATTATTTAATAGTACATGTTGTTCTGTATGTCTTAAAAATATTGCTCATAAAGTTATATGTCCAAAGTTTTCTATTAATTTGCTTGCTAGTTGTTTATATTGTTATTTCTTGTGCTTGCTATGGGACAAGTGACACCAGTGTCTAACAGTTTAAAAATAACAACGACGGGAGAACACAGGGTTCTGTGAGCTCTTAATGCATAAAATAAAGAACACATTGTATACTGCAGCATGCGTAATAGCCCTTTATCATTTTGTTGCCTCCAAGCGTGTAAAACCCTTGCTTATGTTTGGAGAATTCTCTACTTCTCTACTTCAAGAGCCTATTTTCCACTACTGAAATTTAAAATGCCTGACAGTCAGTTTCTCACATGCTTTAGTAGCCTATACTTAGCCAAACAGATGTACCCAACAGGGATTTTGAGTATGGAGGGTAATGACACTGAAAAGCAGATATAAGGGACAATTCTTTCTGATGACAGCAATAGTAAATATAGTATCTAGTTACAGATGGTGGCAGAACTAGTGGTAGCCCACAGTGACCAACTCAACCAAAAGTGCCATCCATGGGCCCCAGGCACTACTCAGCAGATCCAGCAGTAATGGGCTCACTAGCATGAGTTTTGGTAGAATTCTAGCTGCTGAGTTCTCCTTCTTCACAGTCATTCATTAATGTACTCATTTATTTACTTACTTAGAGACAGGGTCTAGCTGTAGTCCAAGTTGATCTTGAATTCACTATGTAGTCCAGACTGGACTCAAACTTGTGATCATCTTGCTTCAGCCTCCCAAATCCTCGATTACAGGCATGCACTATTACCACAACCAGCATTCATGTACTTTTTCTAAGGCTGGCTCCATTCAGAATTGGTTCTACCAATTCTATGGACCACTCAATGTCCTATGAGTAAATTTTATTTCTGTTTCAATCAGCCAGGATCAGTTTTCATTGCTCACAACTAAGAATTGAGTGGATCCAGTAGGACTTATTTCTAAAACTTTGAAAAATGGAAACAGTGGAAATAATCTCAAATTAACAGGGTTATTCCAGGAAAATACTATCAAAATCAATTTTCCCTAGAAATTAATGATTTTCTGATTATTTGAGGCAGTGCCTGTTTTTTTCTGTTTTTTTTTGTTTTTGTTTTTGTTTTTGTTTGGTGTGGGGGATCGAACTCAGGGCCTTCTGCTTGCAAGGCAAGCACTCTAAACACTGAGCTAAATCCCCATCCCCTAGACAGTGCCTATTGAAGGCATAAGAAGCTTCAAAAAATTCTCATGCTCAGGTTGCAAACTATTCCATTTAAATGAAAATGACTGCTCACAGGAGCTACCATCAATAATTTTCAAAATATTGATAAGTTATTTCTACCATTGAACAACACTTTTTACCATCTAGAATCACGGTTATTTATAGTACATGTTGGTTTGTATATCTTAAAAATAATGCTCCTAAGAAGTTATATGTTCAGGTGGTTCTAATATGCAGTGAAATTTAGAATATTACTGCAATAATGAAAACAAAAGGTAACAGTGGACAGATGTAACATGGTATGACTGAAGTGATAAGAAAAGGTCAGATTCCGAATATGTCTACAAGATGTACAAACCAGAGAACATTTAAAGAACACAGCAATACTGTAATTATCATCTATACCGTACTGTAATACACATCTGATCTCAAACTCTTCAGTGAACTTCTTACTGAGATAGCCAAAATGAATCTGTGCTCAATGAGATTTCTTTCACTATTATTTGCAAGTTTTAATGCCTCTCTCTTGTCACTGTGCTCTATATACCCTGCATATGTCCACATTCAGTATTTCATTTTGCTTGAGTGTCATTGCAGATTAATCAAAATGAACCATCATGAATACCAACATTATTTGTCCAGCCTTCCTAAATTTTAGTCTGTCAAATCTTAACAGTTTCCAAAATCTGTCCCATTATATGCAAGACACTAGATGTCAATAAAGGATTTAAAATTTGCCAGACACTGTTTTGATTTCTTGAGATGAATAAGAGTTGACACACAAGTGTGTGCATATGTTTAACAAATTTTTTTAAAATAAAATTTTAATTTAAATAAGAGATCCAACATGGCTGACTATAGGAGTCGTGTCAGAGACAGAAGGTTCACTGAAAATATAGGTACTCTTAAGTCAGTGAGGTAATTACACCTTGAAATGGAAAATGAGTCTGAAAGACGGGAGATGTAGAACAAACCAAAAACTATATCCGGATCAGTGAAACGGGGAAGCAGCGCAACCACAGTTGGTCCACAAGGTCCCTGCTCCTCTGGAGAGCAGCCATCCTGAGAGCATCCCAAATAGCCTAAGGGAAAAAACTAGCCACCACAGAGGCTAGACTCCTGGGACAGACTCTGCCTATATCGGCCCTTTACCATCATTTCCTTCCCTTTTCCGAGGTTCACTGCAGGCAAGAGAAGCACTCCCTACCACAGGCAGAGAGAGGATGAACACAGCAAATGGTGCCTACACCCCACAGAGCCCCACCTCTACAGATCACACTCATAGAGACAGAGGGGAGGGAGCGAGACTGATTAGCTAGTGTAGAATGAGCCCTTCCCTATTGTTTCTGCAAAGTCCAGAAAAATCTGAGTTAGGAGGAAATCCTGAACAGTGATCATCGTTACACTCAGGATGAAAGACTCCCTAAACCAAGCCCAAGGACTGCATCAGATTCTACTTGCTAGCTGGAAAGGGGAATTTTTGAGACAGGGTCAGTTTGGAATTTCAACTCAAAGGAAAAGATAGGACAGAGAACTGCTGGTAACAAAATAGTTGGAAAATATCTGAAGTGAGAACATGGAGGTGTCCAGTCCAAAAGGAAAGAGGCGGGACAGATACTGGCAAAAGATGAAGGAGAACTTGGTGTCAGAAAAATCATTTCATATCTTCCTTCTCTTGAATTAACTGAGGTGGATGAATCATAGGGCAGAAATAAAAGATTGCAGTTAACCATGCCCAAAGCACAGCCTACATTAACAGACACAGACTCAAAGAAACCAATACCCTTACCACAGACAGGAGAAATTGGTGTGGCTACATGCAAACGGACTTCAACTGAGGCAAGAAGGGAACTGTGTGGACACTCAGGCTCTACGGCATAGCAGTCAAGGTGAGAATGGCATGTATACTCTCTTGCTGGAGTGTTTTATCTGACTTCCGGTCAGATTTCTTTTGTTACCATTCACTCATTCACTCATTTATTTATTGCTTTGATGCAATTGCTTACTTTCTCTCTTCTCCCTATTCCTTTTCTTCAACTCTAGCTTCTGTATCAATACTATTTTCTTAATGTTTTCTTTTCTTTCTCACACTTTTCAAACTCTTCAAGTTTTTTTCTATATTTTGCTCTGCCTTTCCTATCTTCTCTTATATTAACCTTCTGTTGTCTTTGTTCTTTTTGTTCCTCCTTTTTCTCCCTGAGACAAGGGATCCTGTCTTTACTCCCCTCTTCTCCACCTTATAGGTACAGAGATCTATCAACAGGTTTTGACAAACTCATAGCTTTCCTCAACCCCAGATTATACCATCTTCCTCCTACATCCTGCCCCACTCACACAAATATCTTCTTTAAACCTTCAACACTAACCCTTTAACTATAAAAAATCTCTAACAGAGTCTAACCCCCATCTACTTTTTTTAACCTATTATTTCTCCTATCTACCTCTCTTCCAACTGACTTACAAATCTTCTTCACCCATCCTTCCTTCTCATCCCTTCCCTTCTCCTTCCACATGACAGACCACTAATAGCAACACAGAATGCACTATAAAGGGTACTGCTAAAGGCTGAAAGTATAAATGCAAGGTTTACACCTGTAGATGATGTATGATCAAATCTGTTGATGCTGTTATAACCAATAGTAATTCTTTCCTCACAACAAAGTGACAGGGTCCAAACCATTTAAACTAAATAGCTGAAGGAGTAAACACTACCTTTGGACAAATAAAGATACTAACACATCACTGGAAGTCAGAATGTAACTAAAAAGATCTTCACATTATGTACAATCTCTCCTTACTCTACTTGATCTCAACCTTTACCACCCACCTTCCTAAAAAAGAAAAAAAAAAGGTATACACACAGGAACTTGGGAAAATAAGGCAACATAAGGGCCTCAAGGTCTCCCAACTCTCCCAAGACAGATCTAGGGGGCACTGAAGAAGAGGAAAGTAAAGATCAGGTAGCAGAGCTTTACAAATGGATTAAAGAAGAGGCAGAGAAACTTGGTGAGTTCAAAAAGGACATGACACGAAGTTCTATAATACAAATGGACCAATATAGATATGGGAGAAAGAAATAAAAAACTGGAAGAGCTGACCAAAATAGTCCAAAATATAAATGGCAAACTTAGCAAAGGTATAGACGCCACAAAAAGGTTATCAGACAGAAATAATAGAAATAAAAAATTGTATAGAATTCATACATTGCAGAAATGACCAATGTGAAAACAGGGTTTCTGAAACTGAGGACAAAATAGTAAAGTATGACAAATTACTCAGAGAAGCTTTAAAAATGATAAGAGAACAACAACAAAAAAATGGTAAGAGAACAAAAAAAAAGTCACTTAACAGCTGTTAGAAAATGCTAAGAGGACCAACTCAGAGCTAATTGGAATTAAAGAGAAACTACAAGATGCCACAAATGGAATAAAAAATTTGTTTACAAAAATCAAAACAGAAAACTTTCCAAGTATGAGCAAATATTTCAACATACATGTGAGCAAGGCTTACAGAACGCCAACTACAATGAGAAAAGAAGCTCCCCATGACAATCTTAACCCAAAATCCCAGATGTTAAACTGAAAGAATCTTAAAAGCTTTTAGAAACAAGCAAAAAATGACATATAAAACTTAAATCCATTATGATTACAGTAGACTTTTCAACACAAAGTTTAAAGACCAGGAGAGCTTGCAGTGAGGTATTTCAAGCCCTAAAAGCAAACAACTTCCAACTCAGATTAATATACCCTGCAAAACGTTCCTAAAAATATCCCATGAAAAAGAACAAATTAAGGGATACATGAACACCAAACTAGCACTCCCAAAAATACTCAAGAATATCTTAGCGATAAAGAAGCAAACAAAGCTACAATTTCAAATAAAATGAACACATCCAGCAAGGCAAACAGACAAACAGAGAGAAAGAGATACGGAGAGAGACAGAAAGAAAAAAAGAATGAAAGAAGGAAAGGAGTCATCAAAAGACCACAATGACAGGAATAAATCATTATCTTTCAATAGTATCTCTCAATCTTAATGGCCTCAACTCCCCAATAAAAAGACACAGATTGGCAGACTGGATCAAGAAACTGAATCTTACAGTCTTTTGCATTCAAAAAACTCATTTAATCCATAAAGGTACTCACAGACTAAAAGTCAAAGGATGGAAAACAGTACTTCATGCACCAGGACCCAGAAAGCCAGCAACGGAAGCAATATTATTCCCAAAGTAAAGTTCAAGCTAAAATTGATCAGAAGAGGCAAAGAGTCACTATGCGGCAATTAAGGGAACTATACAACAGGAAATATATATACACCAAATAACGAAGCACTTAACTTCATAAAATAAATACTGCTGGACATAAAAATACCATTTTTTTCTTCCATTTCTTATTTCTCTTGTCCCTCTGTTCCTTTCCCCCTCCCTTGTTCCCTTTCCCATTTGGACATTTTCTTTCCTTTCCCAATATAATACATTTTAGTCTTTATATACGCTTCAGTTTCTCACACCAGACAAACTATGCGGTATTTAAACATGTGTGTCGGGAGGAGGGGGTGAGGGGAGGGGAATGGGAAAAAAAAAAAGCAACAAGATATGTCATGCACAGGTACAAATCCCCTATGATGAATGTTATCACTATGTACATCTAAAATGTACCATTAAAATAAAATTTAAAAAAATTAAAAAAAAAAAACCAAACACCAAAACAATCGTAGTGAGTGAAGGAATCTGACTACCGCCATGCTGATTAAAGCAGAGACCACTTTAATTAAACCCCTTCTCCCTGATATGCTTTTACACCTGATGTAGGCATATAGTTATGAGTCAATAAGGTCCTGCAATCACAGCATGAGCCCAGCTGTGCATCGTAAGTCTCAATCATTGTTCGGCCCTGCTCTTGACAAACAATATGCAACTCCTTCACGTCTTCAAAGCCTGGTCCTGGGGAGATAGTCACAGCTCCTTTGTAATGAACTGTCCCCACCAACTCAAAGAGTTAACACAATCCCAATCAAAACATCTATGGTTCCTCATAAAACTGGAGAAAACAACCCTAAAATTCATATGGAACCAGAAGAGATTGAGAGTGTCCAAAAACTACCCCGGGCAACAATAGGAAAGCAGAGGCATCACAATGCCTAACTTCAAATTGTACTACAAAATTGCAGCAATAAAAACTTCATGGGAGGCGGCAACCCACTCAAGACCTTTCCTCTCAATAAACCTTTCCTACTCTTAAAAAAAACAAAAAACAACATGGGAGTGGCATAAAAACAGACATGTAAATCAACAGAAGAGAAGCTGCAGAAATAACCACAGACGCATTTAGCTACCTGAGCTTTAACAAAGAGGCCAAAATCACACATTGGAAGATATTCTCTTTAGCAAATGGTGCTGGAAAACTGGCTGTCCACATGCAGAAGATTGAATCTGGACCCATATCTCTTACCATGTAGTAAACTAAAATCAAAATAGATCAAAGATCTAAATATTAAAACAAACACTTAACCTACTGGAAGATAAAATAAGTAAAACTCTTGAGGACATAGGGATAAGCAAGGACTTTCTGAATAGAACTATAATTGCACAAGAAATAACATCAAGAATCAACAAATTAGATCATATCTAATTAAACAGCTTCTAAACAACAAATGAAACAACCAACAGAGTGAAGCAAAACCTACAGAATGGGAAAAAAATTTTGTCAACTATACTTTGCAAAGAGAACTAATATATGTAATATATGAAGAACTCAAAAAAATTAGACCCTTCCAAAATAAAAGACTCAATGAAAAACTGGGGAACTGAAATGAATGAAAACTTCTCAGAAGTACAAAGACCAATAAATATAGGGGAAAATGTTCAACTTTAGCTACTAGTGAAATGCAAATTAAAACAACACTGAAATTTCATCTTACTCCACAAATAATGGCAATCATGAAGAAATCAAATAATAATAAATGCTGGTATGGATGGAGTAAAAAAGGAACCCTTGAGTACCATGGGTAGGAATGTAAACTAACAGGAATGTACAACCATTAAAGAAATCAATATAGAGTGTTCTCAAGAAACTAAAAATAGAAATTCTATTCAACCCAGCTATTCCCCTTCTAAGTATCCTCCCAAGAGTTAATGACATATTGTAGCAACACATGCATATCAATGTTTATAGCAGCACAACTCATTATACTGTACATAAAATCTTAGAAGTAGCCTATATGTCCACCAACAAATGAATGGATAAAGAAAATGTGGTATATATACATAAGAGAATACTAGCTAGCTATAAAGAAAGATAGATTCAAGACATTTGTAGGAAAATGGATGGACATTGAAAACACGATGTTAAGTGAAATAAATCAGATAGACAAAATTAAATAATGGTTTCTCTCATTTGAGTAATCCAATGTATAAATAAAGAGCAAAATAAAAGATTAATAAGAAACAGGAAGATAGACCTTAGGCAAATGAGAAGGGAACCAAGGGACTGAGAGTGGAAGAAAAAGGAAGAAAAAAGATTTTGAGATGTGTTATCTACATGCACCAACTACCTACAATATAATTATGATTATGTTTATAACATAATCATTATGTTATAAACAGGAATTTAAAACGACGATGATGGTGATGATGATGATGATGAAGAAAATGAGGGAAGGGGATCTAGAGAGAGGGTGGGAAGGAAAAGGGTAATAAAAAAATCAAGATACATTAAGTAGATGTACCTACTCCCTAAGATGAATATAAATAACATGTACAGCAAACATGTACTAATAAAAACTTATTAAAAATAAATTAATACACACAATAAGGAGGAGGAAGGAGGAATGTTTCGGAAGGAGTGTTTTTAAGTAGCTCCAAGTATTGTTTTAAAAATATAGAACTAGTGTCTTCATTCCTAAATTCAAGGATTCATCAAAAGTACTATACATTGCCTTAGATCAGTGATAGCGAACCTTTCAGAGAAAAGTGCCCAAACTGTAACCCCAAACCCACTTATTTATCACGAAGTGCTAACACTGCAACTAAACCTGAATACTGAGGTTTTAATTTAGAAAAAACAACTTATTCATTAACATCTTTTACCTTAAAAGAAAACGACATGTTGCCATAGGCTTGCCACCACTGCCTTAGCTATTCCTCATTTTTTTAACATCCAAATTTCTACTGTCAAAGTACTTTGAAACGGTAACATCTTATTCTGTTTCCTGCAGTTACTGGAAGGTTTCACGAGCAATGGTTAATGCAAACACACATGGCCCCAACTTCGGTAGTCTCACTTCATACCTAAGCCTAGTCTAGCCTACATCTTTAAGAGGATCCTCTGTGAGATCTTCAGAGTCAGATTTCCATTTACTTACCAAGGCATGAAGAAGAATCTTTAGTTCTTGCTTTTACTCCTTCCAGTCCAATTATTCAAATACAGGATGACTAAAAATTGAGTATTTTTGCTGATTTTTATAAGATAATACAACAGGAAATATAAAAACTATGATCTGATCAAATTTACTCAGTAATTTTTCTGTATATGGTATATCTTAAAACATTCAATACATGACACAACGTTACAATCTGGACAGCAGCATCTAGTCTCTCTTTAGTTCTTTTTGCATCACTGTCTTTCTTTGAACAACACACTTTACACTGTCATGTTGGCCTTTTTTTTTTTTCCTGTAGATGATATAATTTTAATAAAATGTCTACCCACTAAATGTAATGGTGAAAACGTTGATGATGGAATGACGGACATCCTGGTTGGCATTTTGCTCTCCTGCATTTTTCAATTATTTGGTCTACTAGACCTAATCTAAATTGTAAATGACTCTTCGAACCCCCTTGTTTTGAATAAATAACAAACAAGTTCCATATTGTTTAGTACAGAATACATAAATAGTTTAATAATATTTTCCCTTGCTTTCTGATTACAGGATAGCTTGATAGATATTGGTCTACTCTGTCAACACCACCCATAAATTATAATCATTGACCACTATTGGAATTTTTTTAGCTTCTTCTTTCAAGTTCTATCATTTCTGTATTATGAGTAATTGACAATGAGGAGATGTATTTTTTGTCTACTTTATAACACAGACTTTTACTCTCCAATATGCTAACGTTTCTCCCTTTTTCATAACCATTTTTAATTTTATTTTTTTTAACCAAGAACATGTATTGGTACATGGTCCATATATTGATCACATTTAACATGTTTGTTTTGTACCTGTACATGGTGTCTCTTGGTTCTCCCCCCTCTACCCTCCCCTCCCTTCTGTTCCCTCCATCCCTATTTACAGCAGGTTTATTTACAATTCTCCATGATTTCCCTTTCCCGTTTCTTCCCGTTTTTTCCCTTCCTGCTTTTCCCCCTTCTCTCTTTCTGGTACTCCTCTCCTTTGTATATTATCTTCCTTTTATATAATATCTGTTACACTACTTTGTCCTTATTTACAGTTATGGTTTCTCATATCAGAGAAACAATTTGATGTGTGCTCATGAGTGTCTGATTCATTTCGCTTAGTAGTATATTCTCAAGGAACATCCATTTACATATAAATGACTCTAGTTTATCCTTCTTTATGGCAGTGTAGTACTCCATTGTGTAGAAAAGCCACATCTTCTTTAGCCATTCATTGGTCATTGGGCATTTGGGTTGTTTCCAAGACCTAGCTATTACAAACTGCACTGCTATAAACATGGTTGTGCATATATCTCTGTGGTATGATGATTTTAACTCTTCTGGAAAGATCCCCAGTAGGGGAATAGCTGGATCAAATGGAATCTCTAGTTCTAGTTGTTTGAGGAATCTCTATATTGATTTCCACAGTGGCTGGACCAGTCTGCATTCCCACCAACAGTGGAGGAGGGTTCCTTTCTCCCCACAGCCCCTCCAGCATTTGTTGTTGGTTGATTTTTTCATAGATGCAATTGATTCTGGAGTGAGATGGTATCTTAATGTTGTTTTGATTTGCATCTCGCGAATGATTAGTGATGTTACAAGGTTGCCCACTATCACCACTGTTATTCAACATAGTTCTAGAAACATTAGCCAGAGCAAGTAGACAAGAAAAAGAAATTAAAAGGATAAAGATAGGAAAAGAAGAAGTCAAACTATCCTTATTTGCGGATGAGATGATACTCTACATAGAAGACCCAAAAAACTCCACCAAAAAGCTTCTAGATTTAATTACGAAGTTCAGTTGTGTTGCTGGATACAAAGTCAACACCCAAAAGTCAATAGTATTTCTATACACGAACAACAAACCCACCGAAAAAGAAATAGCAGAAGATATACCTTTCACAATTACACACAAAAAAATAAAATACCTAGGAATCTATCTAACAAAAGATGTAAATGATCTTTACATCAAAAACTATAGTACTCTAAAAAAGGAAATTGAAAGGGATATCAGAAAGTGGAAAGATATCCCATGCTCCTGGGTAGGAAGAACCAACATAGTGAAAATGGCTATACTGCCTAAAATATTATACAGATTTAATGCAATCCCAATCAAGATACCACCAACATACTTCAAAGAATTAGAAAGGACAATCATGAATTTCATCTGGAACCAAAAGAGACCCAGAATAGCAAAAACAATCCTAGGCAACAGGGGAAAGGCAGGGGACATCACAGTCCCCAATCTAAAACTATACTATAAAGCTACAGTGATAAAAACTGTATGGTACTGGCAAAAAGACAGACCTGAGGATCAGTGGAATAGATTGGAAGATACAGAAACAACTCCAAATGCACTCAAATACCTCATCTTCAACAAAGGAGCCAAGCATCCTCACTGGAAGAAAGATAGCCTCTTTAACAAATGGTGCTGGACAAATTGGCTTGCCACATGCTGAAAACTAAAAACTAGATGCATGCCTCTCACCATGCACTAAACTGAGATCGAAGTGGGTCAAAGATCTAAACATTAAAACAGAAACACTAAATTTACTGGAGAATAGAATAGGAAGAACCCTTGAACACATACGGGTTGGGAAAAAATTTATGGACAGAACCCAGACCGCACGGGAAACAATACAAAGAATCAGTGCTTGGGACCACATGCTATTAAAAAGCTTTTGCACAACAAAAGAAATCACCAATAGAGCAGGATGAAAAACCACAGAATGGGAAAAAATTTTTACTAGCTATCCATCAGACAAAGGTCTAACGTCTAGAATATATAAAGAACTCGAAAAAATTAAACCTCCCAAATTTAAAGACCCAATCCAAAAATGGGCAACTGAAATGAATAAACGTTTCTCCCTTTTTCAGATTTTTCTTTTGCAGATCTTCTGGCACTTCTTTCCTAATCAGTCTTTGTGTTCCAGAAGTGTCCATTTTGTATTCTAAAAGAATATCACTGAGTTCTGGAGAAGTAAAAAAATTATATATAATGTACTTACAATAGCTCGCAGCACAAAATTATAGGTTATTTTTCACGAATACAACAAAGATGAATTAGTAAAAGAAAATAACCTAAATTTATTATCAGACCTCATTAGAAACAAATATCAAAGGTGAATACAACATTCTAAATAAAAAAGTATGCAAAAAAGTCAATATAAAACAAATAAACAGATGTAAGAGTGAATCTCATACAAACCAGAATTTACTGGTTCAAATGTCACTGACAATGAAGGTAAACTGGTAAGTGATTAAAGGTATCTCCTACTCTGATCAGTTACTGTGTATATCTACAGAGAACCTACTCAGTTGTAAACACAGTTGTCCAAATCACCAAATCAGTTGCAAACATAGTTGTCCAAATCACAGTTGGTGAGGGGAAGAAAGAGAAAGGCTGCTAGTTCTGTAACTTGAATAGATTACCTATGTTAAATAGTCTTAATATTTTTTCTGAGGGTGTTTATGAGTTGAGAAAGAGAATCTGAGTCTTAAATGCACTGCAGCAATTAATATTTCTCACTCTTTTCGGGGGATAGTTTGAGGCAGTGTCTCCCTTTCTAGTTTAGGCTGGCCTCGAACTCACAGTGATCCTCCTGTCTCAGCTTCCCAAGCACTGAGACTACAGGCATGTGCCCAGCTATTGCTCACTCTTAAAGTGAATACTTCTCAAGAAATACTTGCTGCTTCGTCTCAATACCTTCTGCTGACTCCTCTTCTAAAACCACCTAGAATACTTTTAGCCTCATTTCTCATTCAATAAACTCTTCCTGCGCATCCCATAATTCCATGTTTCAATTACTTTTTAAATGCTGAAAACTCTTAAATTACATTCTTGTTCCTGATGTGTCTCCTGAATTACAGGATTGATTAACCTAACATTTAAAAGGCACCTTAAATTCAAGGTGTTAAAAAAAGGATGTTATTGTCTTCCTCCACCCCCAAACTCCCGCCTCAGCCAGAAAAAACTGTTTCTTCTTTCTATAATCTCTTTTTTTTGAACAGTAGCATTACCCATTCTGTCACTGACCAGACATTTGGGCTTTTTTCCTCATACCACCTATCTAATTAGCCACAAAGTCTATCTAATTAACATATATCTTGTAATCTTTTCACCTTAAATCCCACTTCCCCACTTTAGTTCAAACTCATTTTCAGTCTAAAGGGTTATTCCTCCCTACAGTCTTGACCTCTTACCTATTCAGTGTCTCAACTCTTAAATAATTTCCTTATACCTACTTCTATTGGAGTGTCTCAAAACTGGGTAATGTAAAGGACATCTTTTAAATGTGAAGGGGGTGGTCTCTAAGAAACCTAAAAATGTATAAATACAACAAGGAGTAAACTTTTGGTGCTGGATGGGGATGTAACTTGGTGGTACAGCATTTGCCTAGCATGCATAAGGTCATGAGTTTAATCCCCAGCACCATAAAAGAAGAAAAAATAAATTAACTCTTTATAGCCTTTAATTTGCACTAATATACAATGAAAATGGTTTATTGAGTTTAAACTACGAACAACATGAAGATACTTGCAGCCTTAAGACAGTTTTTTCCTTCTGATTTGGCCACCCTTTTTGATAGATATAGTTTCTTCCACCATTTTTATCTATGACACATACTGAAGAGCCTTTCCACCTTAGAATTATCTATGTCTTTTTAACCTGTAATGCTTTAGCCCACTCATTTCATTATGTCTATTTATCTACTCTAGCAATAAGCACCATCTGGATAAGAAACATCTCATTCATCTCTGTGTATTATTAATGACACTCAGTGCCTTTCAAACAGTAGCTACAGAGTATAAATGTTTCTAAATGAATAAATTAAAAGTTTCAATACAGTAGTATCAATAGTCAAACTCACTTAAAAGGGGCGAAAGAGGAAGGATTTTATTGTCTCACTAATGGAAAAAAAACCCAAGGAAGTTTGATCCACAGATTCCTCATGCCATCCGGGGCTGCAGTTTCACTTTTCTATCATTCTCTTAGTTCTGTCCTGTTCCATGGATAGATTCATTCTCAGGCTGCTTTCATTCTTGGAAGCAAAAACGACTGCAGCTATTCCATACCTCACAATTTCATATATCACCATTCGGGGGAAAAGGTCTCTTTAAGTAGAATTCAGAGAAAGAATGAAGCTTTTCTTCCCTAGGAATACTCACTGACACTGTGTGATATGGGCAGGAATGGAGGTAGGAGCGATGGAGGTGGGAAAAGTTTGAACTAGATTAAGGTACTCTGAAGATAGGAATGAAAGTAATTTATCAAAA
Source organism: Hystrix cristata (assembly GCA_004026905.1). NCBI lineage: Eukaryota > Metazoa > Chordata > Mammalia > Rodentia > Hystricidae > Hystrix > Hystrix cristata. The sequence goes on from PVJO010000168.1 coordinate 63,916, forward strand.
TCCAAAGGGTTGAAAGTGAAGGAAGCATATAGACTATCACTGAAGGCTGCAAGGTGAACAGATGGTAGAGAAGAAATTAATATATATCCACTACTAGAACTGTTTACGGACTTACTAAAAAAATGTTTTTAAATGCTGTTTCCCTTCACAAAAACTCCTGTTCCGTTTTTAACATACATATATTTTCACAACTTCTATAAGAGAACAAAGTCTAAAATTAAAACAAATTTACCAAAGGTCCAAAACAAGACACAGCATGAAACAAGAGCTAAAGAAGAAATGTGAAATTCAAGTTAATGACAGCTTTGATAATATAATGTGCTCATGAGACACAAGGGAAGTATGGAGCTGCCTGAAGACTTTTAGATGTCAGGTAAAATCAAAATACTGAAAGTCAAACCCACACTTGGGAGTACTTAGTAGATATAGACTACTCCCTAGAGGACAATATGCTCATAAAACAATTTCTGCACTGAAACCAGATTTTCAATTAATTACAATTATAACATTATCTAACTCTAAATACACACATACACACACACACACACACACACACACACACACACACACAGAGTATTCTATTCGAAGCCTCTGGCTACTAGGAAACAACTAAATAAATTTTTGTTAACATATTATTGGCTGGGGATTTAGCTCAGTGGTTAAAATGTTTGCCTTGCAAGTAAAAGGCCCTGAGTTCAATACCCGGCACCAAAAAAAAAAAAAAAAACCAAAAAACATATTATTAAATGGAAGACTGGAATGCAGAGTCTATGTAGATGGTGAAAAATATGTACACAATATGCTTTTCTTAAAAATTTAATCTTTAACAAGTTTCTAGGATCTTCTAGGTATACAAATGGTTTCACTATGGGGAATAGGATAAACAAGATATAATATTGACCCTTAAAGAGTTATTTAGAAAAGGAAAAAAACTATAACAGAAGGTAAAAAGTATATTGTTAAAAGGAAATAATTTATAAAATAAGCCTAAGTGAAAGTTAAGAAAGCAGAGGAAAACACACTAGAATGACAAATCTGGGCAGGTGCTGTAAGTATTTCTGCTCTAGCATTAAGCTAGCACATGGCACACAGGTGTGCAAAATTATTTCATGAACAAATGAATAATGAAATTAGAAAAATATATATAACTGGTTTATTTGTGAAATAAATGAGTGGAAAAGCCTTAAAGTAGGATGAAATGAAAGGCAGGATTTTAATTAAAAAAAAAAAAAAAGACAGAGAACAGGTATCAAAGAGCACTCCTGTAATCCCAACACTCTAGAAGGCTGACACATGAAGGTTGCAAGTGCAACCTCAGCCTGGGCAACCTGGCAGCCTAGCAACACCCTGCGTCAAAGTGAAAAATAAAAAGGGCTGGCAATGTAGTGTGAAGGCCAGGAGCTCAATCCCCAGTTATACACACAAACACACATATGCACGCATGCACGCACGCATGCACACACACGTACGCACACACAGGCACACAAACAAGGCAATTTCAGACTAGTGAAAGGAACCTCGGAAGCCAGCGTATTCAATGGGGAAACAGGCACTCTGGAAGGGTGAAGGAGGAGGCTTGCTTGCAAGTTCAAGCTCAGCCTAGGCAACTTAAAGAGATCTTGCCTCAAATGAAAAAAAAAAAAAGGAAAAAGATGAGAGGAGTAGGGCAGACTATCCTAAAGAGTTCTATACTCACAGGGGAAACACTGAAGTCTTCTGAGCTGTTTTAAGTATATTAATTTGGTTGTAAAATACAGAATGATTTTAGTTATATATGCCATTTATGCATGTCAAAGGTCAGGCAAAATGTTAAAACCTAGCAGAAAAAAAAAAGAGGCTGTTAGGAATTACAGAGCTAGAAGGAACAGCTGACAGAAAATAGAGACAGCTAAGGGAGAAGATAGCCAAATATGACTCTGATAAGCAATCAAGATAGATACTAGTAACAAAACAAGGGAATAAGGGGGACAGATTACTCTCAGGCAAAGAAAGATAAGTTCAACTACAAGTTCTGTCTGAAGGATGTGAAAGATATTCTGGTAAATGTGTTCAATAGGCAACTTGAAACACAGGTTAAACTCAGCAAAGAGAGCAGAGTGAGTGAATTTCCAAGTCATCAGCACTGGGGTAAGGCCCGAAGAGATGGGAGAGGAGGACAGCCAATGGAATGAGCATGGAGAAAGAAGAGGTTTGAAGGCAGAATTTAGGATACACTTGTAAGTTCCGAGGAATACTGGGAGAAAGAGGAGAAACAGAAACACAGGGTTACAAAAGTCAAACAGAGGGTGCCAAGATGGAAAGAATGACCAATAGTAATAAATAATGAAGTAAAGCAGATGAATGGAAACATGATAAAAATAAGTTAACCATGTTTTGAAGGCATTTTTGCAGCATGATACAATAAGAAAAAAAAGCAGAAAAGAATTAGACATGGATACACATGGATTCATATTCCAGTTCCTCTACTTTCCAGTTTTAATATCTAATGCAAATTACTAACCCTCTCTAAACTAGAAAAATGAAATATTTAAAACATCATGTTACATTAGAGCCAAAAGATGCAAAGCTCCTACACCAGTGGAAAGGCTATGTTTTACTCAACTTTGAGTTAGGTTCATGAAAATAAAGGCACTTTCTTATTTTTCTACCTCTAGCCATGCTTTACACTTGGACTAATAAATTTCTGTAAAATTGTAACACCAATACTGAAACCCTCTATTTTTGAATGGCTGAAAATAAGCTATCTTATACGAAAGAAAATAAAGGGAAATAATTCAGTTTTTGAAGTATGCCTCCCTCTTGGATTTGTAAGTCAGAGATAATGTCTTTCATTTCTTCTATGTCACAAAAGCAGCGCCAAGAATGTGATTAATATTTATTCATTTCCGTGTGTATACTGTCTTGACTCCTACCCCTTCAGCTCTTTCACTGTTCAACTCCATTGCTTCTTGATTAAATTGGTGCCGCTAGTCGCTTAAACCTCTGGACTTTTTCGAGTCAATCAAAGCCACTGGGTTTTTTTGGGACTCCAATGAAGACCCCACAGTCTACCATTATTTCAATTACTTTTTCTAGTAAGACTGTTTCTCCTCCACTTCTCCAAAGTGACCCACTGCTCTCCTCTAACCTCCCACTCATCACTTCTTTTATCTCTAATTACTTCTAGCAATAAGCTTGTTTTCTATTTTATCAAGACAGCAGAAGCCACAGGTCAAACTGCCCACAACTTCTAATCTCTCCACTATATGCCCCTTTTAAATTTATGACATTCAAATCTATTTTTTTCCTTCCTGTGACGTTTCTCTTCTCAGATTAAAATCTAGTCAAAAATAAAATAAAATAAAATTCAGTTCACACATTTAGTAAGAACCTCCCTTTTACATCTTTAACATCAGCCTACACAACTGACCCTCCTTGGGCCTGTCAGTGCTATAGTCTCCCAAAGTTCTTCTATATCCCTGATAGTCTCACTCTATTCACTCTTCTGGCCTCACCTCATCTATTCCTATGGTTACTAATGTCATACGTAAGCTGACGTTCCTAAACCCAAGATTCTAGAGTTCCCTCTTAAGTGCCAAGATTATTCTTTTCAAACACACACTAGGCAGTTCTACTTGGATGACACATATAAATTTTAATATAGACATGTCTACTCATTTCCCCCAAAACATTTCCTCTTCCTCTATTCTTTCTCAGTGATTTACCTATTTCCCAAGCCAGAAACCTAGAACAGTGATGGCACGTGTCCGCAGCAGGCTATTTGTATCACTGAAAGCTCTAAACGGTTCAGCATCACTGACCTAGGAGATATCACAGATTTCAGTCTCTACTCTATAAAAGGTCTCCACAACCTGGTGATTTTACCTGCCAAATCTCTTTCACTCCTATCCCGATGTAAGCAACTTCCTGTTTCTCTCTTCAACTGCTTTAATATAGGCAATCATCACCTTTTAATATTTGCTCTCTTTGCCTCAATCTCAATACCCTCTAGTTCTTACCTGTTACAGCTTGCATCTAGGTGTCCCCCACAGTGCCTCATACAGTGATAGGTGGGGCTTTTCAGAGGTGGCTGGATCTAGAGTGTGTGATGCTGGGATTAAGGGTGTGTGGTTACTAAATCAGTCCACAGATTGGTTTGGCACTCCACCCTAAACCCCATAACCTAGATAGAATATAAAAAGGGGAGAAAGAAACTGCTAAGGAGGGTTTGAGATTTAGCTCAGTGGTAGAGCACTTGGCTAGCAAGTGGAAGGTCATGAGCTCAATCTCCAGCACCCAAAGACAAAAAACAAAAACAAAAAGAAAGAAGCTGCTACAGTTGCTTGCTTGCTTGCTTTTGCTCTCCCCTGCCTATTTCTCCTCTGTGATGCCCCTCTGCTATGCCACCCTGCCTTGATGCCAGCTGACTATGGACTGAAACCTCTACAAACTGTGAGCCAAATAAACCTTTCCTCCTTTAACTTGTGGGTGTTGGGCACTTTGTCTCAGCAACAAGAAAAGTAGGACATTGCCACTAACAATGTCAAGATAATGTGACTAACATGAATTTAGACATATTAGTCTCAAAGAGCTTTAATTGTTCCCAATCATTTTGAAAGTGATATTTATTTTACATGAACTATAAACCACATATTCTATATCTTCGGATAAGTATGACCCCCACTACCTACTCCCAGTTTTCTATTCATCCTACAAAACTCAGTTCAAGAATTAAAGGGTCTGACCACTCTTCCAGGCTCAGTTACATCACCCTCAGCTGTTTCCACGGAATAGTGATAGCAAATAGGAAATGATCAAAAAGTTCAAAACTGTGAAATACATAAAGTTTCAGATTACTACCTCTGAAGACCACTGAAATCAATTACAAAAAAGTGACTTTAGAAGGCTTTAAAGTCATTTTTAAGGCAAAGAAAAAACATACAAATACTTTCAAACAAACTAGCTACCGTCAGATGTATCAAACATTACTCTGCAGCATGAATATTTTTGTTTAAGGATTAAGAAAAGAAAAACAAGCAGGAAAAAAGGAAGAAGGAATTTAGTGCTGTTATTATTTAACTGCTATCTTTAAGTGACAGAATGAAATTACAGCCACTACAAAAAACAATTTATGCAAAGAAGAGATTTATAAATGAAAATAATAATGTGGGGACTGCCATGTAGAAAAATCCAAAGACAGGAAATAAATATCAACAAATAAGACACTATCCATTATTAGCACTCTTTTCCTGTTTTTTGAACAAATTTGAAATCTTAAAAATTCAACTTACTAATTAAAAAAAATACGGCCAAGTATTATAACCAAAAAAGTACTAATTATTAAAAACATCATATAAAGACTAAATATAAAATATCTCACTTCACTGTAAATTATTTTAGAAGTACAGAAGAGACCTACCTTCGAAAGCACATATGTAATTTGATGTGTTTTATATTATGTTCTTGAGTAGTTCAGAACAAGTGTTTTTCTGGTAATACCTGTAAGGATCCTGGGAGATTATTAACTAGCAAACGAATCTACAGATGAAAAGCTTCTTATACTACTTTAAAAGGCTTTGCCTTAATGGTCACCTAGGACCCAAAGAGAAAAAGTAAAGCCAAAAACACACCAGTTCCTTAAAGAACAAAGGGCAAAAACTGCATTGCTATTAGCTTACCAGGGAAACTTTAATTTCTCCAAAATATTTCATGAAAGTCAAGCTTTCCTCTAAAAGCAATCACCACTATTAGGCTTATTATTTCATCCTTATTTTAAACCTGTGCCACAAAGTGATTTCTCAATTCCTAAAGTAGGGCCCTAAATAAGTACCACTGGTTAAAAAGTCAAGATTCTTTCATTGAACAAATTCTTATACAGCATGCACAATAAGCAAAATTATCGGAGATAAGCACAAGAATTATTCTTGTTACGGTAAAGACTAGGCACCATTACTAAATACTTCTCTAGCCAGTTTTCAAGTAAAAGCTAATTAACTTTAATGAAGGTTCCCAGATTGGAAATGGGCTTTCTAGAACTTTGTAAGTCATCTGTTCAAAACTCTGAATATATTTTCCTACAAAAATAACATCATATTAGCAATTAGATTCTCAAGTGAGTTCACAAAGGCCTATAACACAGAGGAACCACATTCTGTATATGAATCATTAGAAATGGGAAGTCAGTCCTAGAAATTATTGGTGAAATTTTAAAATAGGATTTGATATTTTATAAATAAGAGTGTTTCTCTCACAATTAAAATAATGGATGATATAATGAAAACCAGTATCAAAGCACACTACTGATTACATTAACCACCTGAAATATAAATGTACAATATCTGTCTCCCAAAAACAGTCCATTTGGTTTCCATTAGCAGGTAGTATTTGCTTACTCAATTAGAGAAACACAAGATAGTTTGTTAAAAACTGATAGAACCAAGTCGGATTTTGGAGGCTGAGGCAGGTGGATCGCCAGGAGTTTGAGACCAGCCTGGACACATAGTGAGTTCAAAGCCAGCCTGAACTGCATAGCGAGACCTTGTTGCAAAAAAAAAAAAAAAAAAAAAAAAAAAAAAAAAAAAAAAAAAAAAAAAAAAAAAAAAAAAAAAAAACCCAACAGAACCAAGGCACTCACAGAAAAGCTAAGATTCCTTAGAAGCCTAAAATTCAAATTTTGTTAGTCAAGTTCTAATTATAGAATCTTTATAAAAATGAAGGTTAAACATTTAAATAACCATAGCAATAAGAAATCCCCTTGAGAATTTTTAGGGCAAATAGTACATGACATTTCAGGTATACCAAACTATACTAAATAGAAATAAAAATTTAATAATTTTACAATAATATCGTTGAAATATCTCATGTCAAAAATAATGAAATTAAGATTTTTAACATTTTAAAAGCGTTAACATAGTATCTTAAGCGAAGAAGCCAATAGTGATTAAATGTTAAAAATTTCAATTCGAACTATTTGAAGAAAGAATTTTATTTGTATGTATTAACTTGAGCTTCTCTTATAATACCCTTTTTCGTTCTACACATATTCTTATAAAACCACACTTTATTTTACAGCTGATACAAACCCTGAAATTCCAGGAGAATAAAGATATATTGCTAGAACTTAAATTCAAGTATATGGTATTTGCTTTGACGCCAGCCCAAACTTCTATTAGAGTATTGCTCAAAACAAGGTTTAACATGGTCACTGTAGGTCTTTTGATATTTGCTGTAAATTAGGTGACTCTGGATAGTTTATTAATATTTCATGAAACTGACGGAGGTAAACTGAGTGGCACAACCCAAGAGGGAAAGCAGTTTCCAACTGAGTGATATATTATCCACACGAAGAGCACAGATTTCACCGTAACAGTGGCTATTAATTTTTAGGAGCAAAACACATACCTAAGTTTTTCAACTCTGCGTTGACCAGTTTCGAGTTTTTAAAAGGGTCAAAAAAGGCGAGTGTACAACACACCTAGCTGAATTAACTGACTCAGCTTACTCCACGAACTTCGGTCCAAAACCAAGATGTCAGGAGAGTGGAAGAAATCAATTCGTCTCAGACCTCTCAAATGGAAACTACGAAAAGCGCTTGCGGAACACCCCACCGACTCCAACGTGCAAAGGTGAGCACGGAAAGAGAACCAGGGGCCAGAGGCAGGGGGTGAAAGCCTGGATCCAGCCGGCCCGGGCGTGCTCACGGCGCCCCCTCCTGACGTCGCGGGAGCTTACCTCTTTGACAGGTGGGAATTTCTTCTTGCACTCCAGTGACAAGGCCCGCAAATCGCTCTGCATGTTCTCCAGCAGCTTCTTCACCGCCTCGGGGCTGTTGGTCCCGGACATGATCCCCCCAGGTCCGAAATGATTTCTGAGCCACACAAACAAGCCCCGGCACTGTCAGCTCCTGGGGCACCGCGCAGCCACCCTCCCGCGCCTCCAGCCCCGTGCAGCTCGCCTCCTGGGCTCCACAGGGCTCCGCGGGGCCTGGGCTGCGAATCCGGAGAGAGCCCGAGCGTCCCGCGCAGCCTCCTCGCAACACCCCCGGCTCCGGTCGGAGGCGCCCCCGCAGTCGTCCCGCCCAGCCGGACTCGGCCAGCGCTACCCGAGGAGCCCACCAGCCGGACAGGTCCCTCCCGCTTCGGCGGGGCCCGGCCACACCGGGCGTCGCTAGCCAACCGAGCTCTGAGAAGCTTCAGCGCCAGCTCCCCAGACTCCTGAGGCTCGCCGACGCCATTAGCAGAGTCGCCCACAATTCCGAGCGCAGCCCGGACACGTCAGCCGCACTTCCGGGCACCGCGGCCACCGCCCCCGCGGCTGCCAACCCCGGCGCTAGGCGCTGCGGGGCGGGGCGGGGGTGCCGTGGGCGGGGCGAGCCGCTGTGGGCGGGGGCTCGCGGCGGGCGGGTTCCGGGAGACGCCGTGTGCCCGGCCCCACCCCCGGCCTTCCAGCAGGGAAAGGGCAGAGTGCGCGACGTCGGGATTTGCTTCCCTTCCGGTGACTAGTGCCTCAGCGGAGCCCCGGGATACTCTTGTTGTGTCTCTGTACGTTTATGTTACATTCTATTTTGCTGTCAACAGTTTGCTTTCTTTAGAATTAATTTTAACTCCCCCTTTCAGTGTTGGAGACTGATCTAGCACTGATCTACACCTCAGCTGTGAGTTACAGTTTGTCTTGTTGCGCTTCGTTTCCGCCTGCGCCAACCTCTGGACCTAGGACCCCATCATTGCCTACTTCCTGTTAATCCCCCCGCCGAGGACTAGATGCAAGCCCTCCAAGGGTTTGCACGAAGCGGTGTTAGTGCACGCACTGAGGAGCAGACCCTTATTTTCCGTATCCTTAAAATGGCAAATAAGACTACGCTCGGCTCCGAAACTTCTACCGGCGTTCCTTGTAGTTTAGAGTAAAAGACAAAATTCCCGCACTGTGCCCGTCCTCTTTATTGCCGGTGTCTCCACACTGTAAGGAGAGTGGGCTTCAATTTGTCTTCTATTCTTTCCTGTTTTGTTTCTCATTGTCAATAAACATTTGTTGATTAAAAATAAATACTACAATCAAGTAAAGTAAAGAACCAATGTGAAATACCTTCACTAATGCTAAAGTAGCAAATAAATGTGAGTGAAAAGCTAAAATTTTCATCTGTGCCCCTCCAAAGATTCAGGTTAGTCTACTTCTGCCCAAGACATGTCGCAGCTGCTAGGCAGGAAGCAAAATAATTTCGGTTTTTTCCTTCAAACGAGCAAAGGAGTGATGGATGACGTTGGCAGATGAGGTGATCATGGCAGCTCCTAGAAGAGCAATTTGGATCATTTGTGCCTAACACACGATTTGTGGGAAACAAAAGCTCCACAGCTCCCATGGGATGAGCTCTATATATTAAAGCCTGTAAATGTAGAGGGGGGAAAAAAAAGCTCAGATGGAATCTCTAACAGACATTATTCTTTGGGTCCCAGGGAGTTTTTAAAAATGATCTTCAAATAATAGGTCTAGTAATTTAGCTTCAAGCTCTTGCTCAGTGTCCTTCCCCATGTAGCTAACTTTTCTTTTAAAATTTAAATTTTTATTATTAATAGTTTGACATTGACTCAAAATCGTCTTCAGCGTCTTTTACATCTCTGTTATACAGAGTTGAGATGCAGTTGGAATTCACTTATTAAAAAACACAAGGATGATTTGAAAAGCCAAAGTTTTCTTACTAAGATGTAACAAACACCTATTTTTTAGTATTGTGAAATTTTCTTTAAAAGCAAAACAAACAAGAAAAGGTGGCTGGGCATGGTGGCACATGCTTGTAATCCCAGCTACCCAAGAGCTGAGGAATGAGGATCACAAATTCAAATTCAAAGTCAACCTGGGCAACTTACCAAGACCTTGTTTTAAAACAATAATAAAATAAATGGCTGGGAATGTAGCTCAGTGGTACACATTTGCCTAGCCTGTGTGAGGCCATGGGTTTGATTCCAAAGACTGCAAAAGATTAAAATTAAAACAAATAGAAATAGTTTTTTAATGTATATGTGCCCAGAAAGATTGTACTTCTTCAGAAACAATACATAGTTCTATGACAATATCAAGCAAGTTACCAGTGATAAAAATTTTTTTATTCTACAAATTGAGAAATTAACTAAATTTAGGAGTTAGCATAGCAATAAAAAACATGTCTCTGTTAGCAGCAAAAACAAATATTCAAATGTATATTTTTGTTGTCAACTGTGTCAAGGAATATACAGTGTAACACTTTCAAAATTGTAACATTCCTATAAATGCTGGTATGGAAGAAAACTCTGATTGCAAAATGCGTCTTCATTATGAATTGTATTATTTACTTGATAAATTTACTTTTTACCACCGTAAATATTTTCACAGCATTAGCACGTGGTAATTAAGTTCCGGGCTCTGAAGTCAAAAATCTCTTAAGTGTGATTATCAGCTCTGTTGGTTACTATTTGGGTAACTCTATCAAATTACTTAACGTCTGTGATCTTCACTAATCCTTATTATGTCTTTAAAAAAGTAAAAGTGCCTTCCTCATGAGATAGTTATGAGGTTAAATGAGACTGTGCGGGTAAAGCCCAATGCCTGGCATACAGTAAGTTTTGAGTAAATACTTGAATTTTATTATCACTATTATTATTGGTGCTGAGGATTGAGCCCAGGGACAAGTGTTTTAAATAGGTGTTAGTTAAAAAAAACAAAAAACCTATTTGATGTTTGTATTAGTTACCTTTCTAGAGCCAATGGTTTATGAGAGAGCAGATTTAATATAGGACATTTACAAGTTACAACATCATCCATAAGTCAAATGCAGGAAGAATGTCAAATGCCTGTCTATGCACTGGAGACCCAAAAGATCCAATCAAGGGCTGGGAGCCCACAGCACTGTCCCATATATGCCCATGTTTGTAGACGATGGCTGAAGAAATCTTTACTGGAGCCAGGATAGGATGCACTCAGCAGAGATGACAACCAGAGCTCTGCCAAAGCAACAGCAATCATCCTCGACAACAGCAAGGCCCCGAGCTTCTTCCTTGACAAGAACAGCTGAGTTCATTCAGGGAAACCAAGCACAATACAACTTTTCCTGGGAAACAGCCGGCAACTATCTTCTGCTCCCATTCTCCTTTATGTTGCATTGGTAACAATGCTCAGGTGGATCCTCTATGCCCAGGACCACACCGACTCAGCCCAGCTGGGTGTTCTGGCTCAAGTTGACCACAATAATAAGTCCACCACAATGGTCATCGTGCATACTCTTTCATTAACTTCCAGACAAATTAAATAATCAGTGAGTTTTGTTCCTGATGTTCAAACTTCTAGCTGAAAATTACAAAAGCCCATGTCTTTTTTAGCCCTCATCATGAATCTTTTAGAAAATGTATTTATTTAACAATGAGCCATGTATTCATAGAATACAAGAAATCGTGTCTCATGTCATTGTGAAATATCTGCCTCCATTTAATGATGAAATACAAATATTACTAAATCTACTTTTCTAATTTTTCAGTCCCTCAGATGTTAGTAAAATTAATTCAATCTCCTAAGTTTTTCCTTTTCCTACTCCTTAGATATTAGTGTTTCCTACAGTTCTATTGTCTGCTCTTTTCAATTTATTCTGAATGATCTTTTGCATACCTATGGCTTTGGTTACTACCAGTCTACTTATATTTCCCTGTATAACCTCCTTGTTGACAAAAAACAATGAAAGATCCAGATGAACAGAAATATCACAACTCCGACACCATTTGGGTTTACCTAGTACCTAGTAAAGGGAAACATAAAAGAATTAGTTGCATTATCAGCTGAGATGAAAGTGTAAGTTTCTAAATCATCCCAATATTCAGCCCTTCTGGAATACATAACATCAGATCTCCAGAAACTTAACTTTCTTTTATAAAATTAGGCTTATACATATAAGGCTGGACTGGTCCTATACATAGCCTTCAGTAGACTGCACTTCGCCTGGGTAGGCTAGCTTATCAATCTCAGTTATGCAAGGTACAGTATAATAGCTACTGTACAATGTAGAGGAAATTTAAATCAATGTTTATTGAACTAGGCTAACACAGCATCATCCAAGTATGTTCTTGAATTTAGCACTGTGGAAATAAACAAGAAACCGTTACCTACTTATCTCTGAAAGTCACAATGCCAAGGCTTTATACATAAACTTAAAACTCCAGAGCACTTTTCTGAGATCCAGATAAGAATATGCAACTGCCCATGTACATCTTTACCTGGACGTCTCACTGGTATCTCATATTCCTCCTTGAAAATGAGTTGATCCTCTTCAAACATTGCCTTGCTTAAAAGAAAGACATCGCCACCATCTATTGCCCAAATCGGTAAACTAACAAACTTTACTCTCCCAGCTCCCTCATCTACTGCATCTAAGATAAATCAAATTCTGTTCATTTGTCCTTCTTTGTAACTTTCTAATTCATCCACTTTCCTCCATTGTTATTAACTTATTCCTGTCTTCTGCTACTTCATGGTCTCTGCTGCTTTTCATTTTTCTGTCTAGCTTTTTTGTCTGTCTACCCTACCCATTATGTGCTTTTTTTTTTTTTTTTTTTTTTTTTTGTGGTGCCGGGGATTGAACTCAGGCCCTTGTGCTTGCAAGGCAAGCACTCTAATCACTGAGCTAAATCCCCAGCCCCTATGTGCTTTTCTTAATGTATTACATTCCGATATCTACAGAGAAAGAACCTAAGTAGTACATCCATATAAATGGACTGTTCCTGGAACTACCTACTAGGTCACTGAAAAGAACAGCAGTCGGCTGCCGTTGGAGCAGGGCATACCCCATTAGGTGATTCATTTACATGGTCAGTTTGATTTCATGCCGTATGAACATGGGCATCTAGGATAAACAAAATGCATCAGAGATCTGTTTGTTGTATGGATTAATTTAAAAAACCTTATTTGCAATTGTGTAAACTGTTTCTTACACAGTTTTGGTCAGTAATCACATTTTAAATATTTATAATTTAAAATTACATTTGCAGATTAAAATAGCATTATTAACTTAAAATGTATCTTTAGTCTTACTCTATTAATGTTTTCCTTTGTCATCATTAATTCTCTATTTCTGAATCACTGTTCCTGAGATAAATACATTTCTATAGTTTTCTCTGTCAAGGAATTTTACTTAGTCCAGGAATGTTTAGTCTTTAATGCAAATTAGTAAATTCTGTCTATGTATTTCTTAAACATATTCTCAAAGCTTTAATTTTCACCATTAAAAATTATAATTTGCAACTGGTCTAAATTACATACTGATGGAAGAATACAAGTGATTTCTTTAGAAAACAAAGAAATGATTACAAAAGACAAATTATGAGTAAAGAACCTATAATTTAGTATTCAAAACACTATTTTCCAAGATATAAGACTAAGTTTCTTATATGTTTTTTATGGTAACTCTCGGATGATTTTAAAAACATTTTTAGTCTTTACTGTAATAGCTTTAAAAACATAAAAATAGTTCTTATATGTGGTAGAGCATATCAAAAATAGGTCCCTGTTGTGTGGAATGGCAGTAACAAGGAAGAATGAAGGACTAGGTTTTTGACAAGGCAGCCATCTTTAATACCAAAGTTCTTTTAGGTTTTTTTTTATTGAACTCATTTTATCAGTCATCTAGTAGAGTGCAAATAATGAACAAATGGATCTGTTATAAAAAAGCAAAGGCAGCAGCCACCCATAAATGTCCTTCCCTCCTGATGGCTCATTGAATGTTTTACTAGCAAAGAGACAGGGCAATATACAGATTTCCAAAGTTCTTTCTGTATCACAGAGTTACAGATCAAAGTACAGTACTCCACAGCAATATGTTCAGAGCCCAGAAGGTTAGACTCTTTCCTTCTGTAGTTGTAATGAATCTTCTGGAGATACTTCATATTAACAACAAATGTTTGTTGAAAGAGATGTTTCTTCTGACAGTTGTTATTTTTATACCACCTTAATGTTGTATGCTTTATTCTCTTGGCTTACTTTCAGCCTTCTTCCTGAGACAAACACCACACCATCCAGACATCCTCAACTCCTTTAAATCACCTCTTTCATTGCCAAGTCTCACACTGGAAACCACATTAATGGGACATCAGGCCTCATTCATAGCCATCATTTTGAACTGCTCTCTGGACTTGCTGGTCTGTCCTTTGCTCCAGCCTTGTTGGCTATAGTAAGGAGTTTCCTGGAAGTAGACGCCAAGGAGAGATTTGTGTAGAAATAATTTATAGGATGTGTTTTCAAGAGGTACCAATAAAAGTGGGCAAAAGGGAGCCCGTTAGGCAAGGGGGAGGGGAATTTTAGAGCACTCTCTAGGTAAGGGAGCTGTCTCACACAAATCAGCCATTAACTGAGGGCTCTTCTTGGTCCTCTGGCACTATGCCTACACAGAGCAAAGAAATTCGAGAATCCCAAGGGCAGTTCTTTGATGGAAAGCACACTGAAAGAAAGGAGTAGAAAAGGCCAGAATGGGGTACACAGCTATGATAAAAGGCACAGGGATTTGGACAGAATGACCACTACATTGATCTTACCAAACCACCTTCAGTCATTGGAGTGAAAACCTGTCACTAGCCTCTTGTAGATCAGCTCAGCCCTAACACTCCTTTACCTGGCTTCTACCACTGGAGCAGTGCTCAACAGATACAGTCTAGTCCAGTGCTTCTCCAAGGGGGACAGTCTTGTCCACTCCCATCTCCCCACTGTCCCTGCACTAGGGCATTTGACAATGTCTGCAGACATTTTTGATTGTTACAACTACAGGAGTAGAAACTAATGGCATCTAGAGTGTCTGTGACTAATGCTAACATCTTACAGTGAGCAAGAGTGTCTCCCCTCTCCCCCACAAAGAATTATGCAATCCAAAGTGTCAATAGTGCCAAGTCGAGAAACTCTGTCCAACCTCAGTTCAAACTAAATTGCTGCCTTGTTCTACATTTGAAACCCTGGCTTGCAACCTGTCTGTACTGCAGTTCTCTGGCATTATCCTTATTAATCCCAGACTGGGCATCTGTTCCTGGGCCCCAGCCCCATGTCATACCTACCTGCCTGGAAAGAAGGAAAGGGAGAAGGAGACAGAAAGAAGAAAAACTGAAAACAAGTCCAAAAACAGAAAAAATTTCGAATGGGCAGTATTTTTGAATGAGTGGTTTCCTTTTGGGATCTGCAGTTTTGGAGTCCAGCAAGTCTTGGTATTTCCACCTAGCTTCATGGCCTGTAGGGATGAGGTGCACCCTCCCATTCCAGAGACCATCTGTTTAGCCCAGGCTGTGGCAATGTCCATGCAGAGATGTGTCCTTGCTCATTCTGGGGGAAAGGGAAGACCATCAGACCTCAGATCTGTGCTGGATGTAGGGAGCAGGACAAGGGCTCAAGTGCTTAATGCCAGCAGGCACTTTCAGATGCAGCTCTTTCTGTATGCAGGGCCTGGATTCTCATCGTCAGTGGTGTGGCCTGTGTCCTTTCCAGCCCGAGTTTAAACTTCTCAGGGGATCTCTCTCTATCCCTGTGTCTGTCCACAGCTGTCTCCCGAGGCTGCTTCTCATGTAGTCATTGTGGGAGGGTAACATTCTGAGCCCAGAAGTGAAGTTGTTTTTTAGTTTTTCTGAGTCCTAGCGTTAGATAATCCCCTCCCGAAGTGGCTCCTGATGAAGCGCTGTCTGGTGACACTCGGGGTACCTGCACCCGAATCCCGCTCTAGCAGTTGCTTGCTGTATGAAAGGAGTCCACGTGGAACAAAATCCTATGGTGTATTTGCAGTTTGCACAGGCCATGGGCTCTGCTGCCATTTCTTCCTAGATCTCCCAGCTCTGGGCACTTACATATTTTACAGGAGCTTGGTTTCCCTGCCCACAAACCATGAGAGCCAGGGAGATTGTACAAATTGTTCTTTTTTTTTTCTGCATAGTGGGTCATCTTTCCAACATCTCCGTAGCTTTGCATTTTTTCTGTCATTTCCTTCCTCATTCCTGGGAATCTGCTTCTCTTTTTTTCTTCAACAAGTTATTTTCCAGTGTTTGGATTCCAGATCTTGGAGAATTTTGCTACCAATCACCATTCTACCATTTTCTTTCTTCCACATTTGCTTTCTAGTTAGCAGGAAGAAGGAGGAAAGAAAGGAAGTTTGCTAGATTTAAGGAGATTTGATAGATTTTGCTCATTATAACACTTATAGTTCATTGGCTAGAATTTAAGTCACATGGGTATACCAGGCTGCAGGAACATGTGTAATGTGAGTGGGATAGAAGCCACCTTATGCTTCTGTCTGGTTCTAAACTTACTTTCTGAGCCTAAACTGGCTTGTGAGAACCATAGGACTAGCGTGCCTGTGTAATAACCTGTGTGGTAACCATATAGTGTGATAACGATATGGCCTCCATGCCAAAAATCTCATCTTGTGAACCCTTTCAAGAAACTTATTTAAAAAAAGTTATAAAAATGTGTTTTCTAAAAAAAATATTTTTACACAATGGAGTACTACACAGCCATAAAAAGGATAAACTAGAGTCATTTGTATATAAATGGATGTTCCTTGAGAACATACTTTCAAGTGAAATAAATCAGACACTCGTGAGTACATATTGAATTGTTTCACTGATATGAGAAACCATAACTGTAAATAAGGACAAAGAGGTGTAATAGATATTATATAAAAGGAAGATAATATACAAAGGAGAGGAGTACTAGAAAGAGAGAAGGGGGAAAAGCAGAAAGGCAACAAAGGGAAGAAAAAGGAAAGGGAAATATGGAAAATTATGAATAAACCCGCTGTAAATAGGGAGGGAGGGAACAGAGGGGAGAGGTGGGGAAGAGAGGGGAGAACCAAGACGCATCATGTACAGGTACAAAATAAACGTGATGAATGTGACCATTATATGTAAAAAGTACCAATACATGTTCTTGGTTTAAAATAAAAAAGTATTTTTACCATAAAGAAAAATACATTTTTTACCACCGTAGGATTAGCACATGTTATTTGTATGCCATTATGATGCACACATGTTGTTTGTATTGAACTCCCCACAGCAAAAAGAGGAAGCCTCTGGCTGCTGTTCGGCTCAGTCTTCTGTCTTTGTGCTTGTAGACTCTGCCCCGGATGTTGCTCTTCACAGAGCTGCTGCTAGCGCTCTGCCACTGTCTGGGACTATCACTGTGCCCATCAGAACGCCTCGTCTGACTCCTCGGCTGTGCCGGTCTTCTGATCACTGTGGGTTTCAGTGCTCGGTCTCCAGATTGCTCTGAGTTCCAGTCCTGCTGGTCAATCCCCAGCCCTGTGTTCCCACATTGTGTTGGCCAGGTAAAGAAAGATCCTGCGCGGCTGGTACTGCCTCCAGCTTCCAGTTTATGCCACGGGTGACATTCCCTGTACCTTGCTGTGAATGCGATAAATGCTCAATAAACTGTGGCATTCAGAAGACTGCTGAACTCTCGGATCGTTGTTTGGCATATGCGCCAACGCCCTTTGGCTCCTCCGAGCCCCAGGGCGGCCTAACTCCAAGGGCTTTTTGGCCTTGAGAGTGGCCTCCGTGTCTGCTCATGACAATGTGCTAAGCTACTATTGTGATCTTACTACTCGGAAAGAAAAGTAGAACAAATACTGGGAGTCAACTCTCAGTCTCTGCCATAACCAGTGTGATAATTCCGTTTTTCTTAAAGACAGAAGACCAGAAAGATGCATAGCAGAGCACTAGCACTGGTTATCATTGGTTGGTGGGATACCATATGATTTTTACTTTTAACTATTTGTTATGATTTGGATTTGAAATGTCCCCCAAAACTCATATATTAAAGGCTTAGTTGGCAAGTGATGGACTTTCTGGGAAGCGACTGGATCATGCGGGCTCCAGTTTCTTCAATCCATTGATGAAATCATACCTTGATGGCAGGAGTAGGAGGTGATGGGAGCAGGAGGTATGGCCTAGTTAAAAGAGTAGTCTGGAGACATCCACTTGGGGACTATGTCTGGTCCCCAGCCCTTTTCTCTTGAGCTCTTTCCCTTTCTCCCTGCTTCCTGGCTGCCACAAGGTGAGTACCTTTCCTTTGCCTTGCTTCTCCACCATGACGTTTCTGCCTTTCCGCAGGTCTAAAAGCAATGAAGCCAGCTAACAATGGACTGGAAACTTTAAAATCATGAGCCAAAATAAACTTCATCTCCCTTAAGTTGTTTTTCTCAGTTATTCTGTCACGACAACAAAAAGCTGACCAACACAGCCATGTATGACTCACTTTTCAAAAACTGAACTTTTTTATTTTTTTTCAGTGCTAGGGGTCAGATCAAAGGCCTCACACATGCTAGGCAAGTACTGTACAACTAAACTACAGCCTTCAGCTTTGCCTGGACACATGTTTTTGTTAAATATTAAAAATATGATACTCAGGACTAAGAAGAAACGAACAAAAAAAGGAAATTGAGAAGTGTTTTTCTCTGTGCCGGATCTGTTTACTTTAAGGAAAGCTTAAAACACACAAATAAAAACTGTAAAAAGCACTGCAACAAGTGCTGGATGATAATTTATATTTTGTGTTGAAAAAATGTATCTTTTATAAGACACATAGCAAACAAGGAGATGAAAGGTAAGTTCCCTGGAAACCTGTAAGATATAACTTTCAGGCAAAGTTCTGAGTTGGGTCTTACTTCTAGAAATGCATGGCTCCTGTTGTAAAACTGGGAATACAGAAACTCAAGAGATCAGAGAGTGAGGTGTTGTTACTCTTGGCTTATCCTGTCACTGTCAGGCTGAATATGCCTTATAATGTCCACAGTCTTTGAAAGGGGTAGACAGATGAGAGTGACTCTTCAGCCCAGTCTCTGCAAATTTCTTAAGTGAAAACTCAGGGAAGTCTGATATCTTGACAGAATTTTTTTTTCTCCATATGTCTTCCCAATTGAGAATATCTGCTGAACATAAAGGCAAAAACTTTTGTCACCTGAAGTTCCAAGAGGTCGATCCTTGTAAGAAGACAAAGTCAACAGTCATAATCGGTAGAAACTTAATGCTACTTACCAATTTCACCATGGCAATAATCATTTTTTTTCTATGCACTTATTGTACAGTTTAAGAAGTTGAAGATCTCATATATAAAGTCAGAAGCACCTTTCTTCAGCATGGTCTCAGTTCATAGTAGTTGCAAAGATTTATAGAGCTGGACGCTCCTGCCCCCTGGTGACTAGAGCCGACTACAGCCAGACTCAGGTTAACCACAGTAACATTTAAAACCTCTCAATTTTTCCAATCAAAATAGCCAGTTCATCCTGTACTTCAACAAGTAAATTTCTCACTTTATTTCTTTTGAGAGGCACACATACATACAAGGGGATACAGAGAACACCTTGCATTTCTACTTTCTCCTGTTGCTCAAGTATTGATTTGTTTGTATTGCAAGAATATAGCGACAGTGCTTTTCTAATTCAAATATAATCACCAGTCTAAAATAGTGCCTGGTACATGGAAGGTGTCCAATAAATATTTGTTGAGTGAATGAGAAGCAGGCAGGCAAAGAAAAAGCTAGGAGGAATTGAGAGAGAGGGGAGGAAGAGAGAGGAACTATTCTTTTTTAAATGTTTTCATTAGTACGTGTTTGCAGTAAACCCAGTTTACAGTCATCTTAGGGAGTGGATACGTGCACATAATACAGCGTGTTTCCTTTTCTTTTAATTCCCTTTCCTTTCTCTATCACTTCCTTCCTCCTCCTCTAAATCCCTTTCCCCATTTTGATTCTTGTTGATATCTCATGTGTATGACATTTGCTGAGGTTATTAGGTTCTTGTACCTAATACAAGACCGGCATGTCTTTATTCTACTTATTTCCCCTTCCCCTCCCCTTCTCCTTGCACCCTTGTTCTCTTGGACCTCTTCCCGTCTGCAAGCCATCTAGCTCTTTGTTGGCTTCTATGCACTCTTTGTTGTGCTGTTCGTACTTTGCCTTACTCAAATGAGAGATACTATACAGTATTTAAACTTCCGTGTCTGATTTATTTTATGCAACATTATGTTATCCTGTCCTTTCAAGGACTCTTAACCACTTCTACTTGGGAAAGAGATTTCCTTAAGAAATACTTACATTACCCTAGTGTGTGCTAGGCATAGGGAATAGGAGCCCATTTAAGTTGGCACCACTAAGACAGGCATTGATTGGGACTTCACAAATATTTCTAGATAGTCCTTATAATAATAGTATAAAATAAACAATATTACATCTATTTTACAGATAAGAAGACTCGAGCAGGAAGAGATGAAGTTAAATTCCCCAGTGCTAAATACTAAGTGTTGGGGCTGGGATTTGTACCTAGGGAGTTTGGCTCCACAGTTTACACAATTTTTTCTTTTTTTTTTTTTTTTTAACAATAGCAAGTTGTGTCTTTCCAAGGGATGTGAAGACCAGGGCAGAGCAGAGAAACAGGTTCAGGAGTATCATACCAATCTTTCCATGCCTGTTGGCCTGCCGTCAGAGATGCCGTCAGTACAGTAGAGGACCAACTTCATCAATCCAGTGTGTCTCACGTTTGATTGCTGTGGGTGTTGTGTATTTTGTCCTAGCAATGGGAAAACTAATGCAAACTTTTATAGTGCAAGTACTGGCAAGCATGAAGAGAAGTTGGAACTCTAATACACTGTTGTTGGGAATGTAAAATTGTGCATCAGTTATGGAAAACAATATAGGTTCTTCAAAAAGTTAAACAAAACTATATGATCCAGCAACCCCACATCTGAGTATAAATCCAAACAATTTGAAATCAGGATCTTAAAGAGGTATCTGTACTCTCATGGTCACTGAAATATTATTAATAATAACCAAGACTGGAAACAATCCAAGTTTCCATGACTAATGAATAGATAGAGAATATATGTCATATACATAAATAGAAAATTATTCAGCCTTAAAACTAAGGAAATCCTGCCATTTGTGACATGGATGAATCTTGAGGACAGTATACTGATAAATAAGTCAGTTACAGGACAAGTACTACAGGATAAGGTGTTTGTAATAAACCTGTGCAGGGAGAGACACAGTAGTGGTTGCCAGGGGCTGGGTGATGTAATGCTAGTTGTGGCTGAATTGATGTAAGTCAGTTATGCTAGATGCATAAGTTCTAGAGTTCTGTCATACAATGTAGTGCTCATAATTAAAAATATAGTATTGTACGATTCTAAATTTGTTAAGAATGTAGTTAACTGTTCTTGCTTCAAAAAGAAAAACAAGTAAAACAAACCCAGAGAGACACAAAGAAACTTTGGGAGGTGTTGGATATATCTATTGATTTGATTTTAGTGATGGTATCATGGGTTACATATGTCCAGTTCATCCAATCGTATGCATTAAATATGTGTAATTCTCTGTATCCAAAATTATGCCTCAAAGCCATTAAAGAGAAGTTGCTTTTATTTTAATCTGAGATAATCTTGATTTTTAAGGGATAAACTCAAACTGTATCCAAAACAATATTAACTATCTCACTTACTGTAACTTTATAGTAAGTTTTGAGAGCAGAAATTAGTCTTTTTATTATTTTTCAAAATGCATTTGACTATTTTGATTTTTTGTATAAATTTTAGAATAAACGTGTTAATTTCTACAAAAAGTTTTGTTGAGATTTTTAGTTTTATAAATGGAACTTCAAAAAATGATTTCTGGACCAGATAGAGGGCTTCCATAGCATAGCATGTTCAAGGGCCTGGCTTAATCCCCAGTGCCTCTCCTCCCAAATCTAATTTTCATTGCTGTCACAGAGAAATAGAATTGATGTTTGATTATTAACCTTAAATATTTTAAACTCACTAAACTAACTTATTGCTTCTAGTACTATTTCTACAGATTCCTTGAGATTTTGTATGTGACAATTATGCTTTCTCTGAGTAGAGTATTACTTCTTTTCTAATCTGTGTTTTATTTCTTATTCATGCTTTATTAAGCTGGCTAGAACTTCCAACATGTTGGCATGTCGCAAGGAGACATCCTTTCTGATCCTAGGGGGAAAGCATTCAGTATATCATTGGTAAGTATGATAACATCTGTAGGATTTTTGTACATGACTTTGTAAAATTAAAGAAATTCCTTCCTAGTCCTTTTTTTTTTTTTTGGTGCTGGGGATTAAACTCAGGGCCTTGTGCTTGCTAGGTAGGCACTAACCACTGAGCTAAATCCCCAGCCCCCTATTCCTAATTTTAACTTCATCCTACAAATTTTGAATGGAGAGATTCCTAGACACATATGAGTTACCAAAACTGCATCACGAAGATTTAAAAATCTTGAATAATCCAATAACAGGCAATGGAATTGAAGCAGTAATAGAAAAATCTACCAACTAAGAAAAGCCTGATGGGTTCACTGCTGAATTCTATGAGAACTTTAGAGAAGATCTAACACCAATACACCCCAGCCTCTTTAATGAAATCAAGAGGGAAGGAGTACTCCCAAAATCATTCTTGGAAGCTAGCTTTACCTTGAGCCAAAAACCAGACAAGGATCCAACCAAAAAAGAGAAATATAGGCCAATCTCTCTAATGAATATACATGCAAAAATCCTCAACAAGATACTGGCAAACAGAATGCAACAAATCATCAAAAAGGTCATACACTATGACAAAGTAGGCTTTATCCCAGAGATACAAAGATGGCTCAACATACACAAAACAATGTAATTCATCACATAAATAAAAGCAACAAAAATCATGTGATTATGGCAAAAGATGTAGAAAAAGCCTTTGATGAAACCCAACATCCTTTCATGATGAAAACCCTGAAGAAAATAGGTATAGAAAGACCTTATCTCAATCTGGTAAAAGCCATTTATGACCAATCTACTGCCAGCATCACATTAAATGGCAAAAAAAACAAATTTCCTTCTAAAATCAGGAATAAGACAGGAACGTCCACTATCATTGCCCCGATCGACAGTTCTCAAAACATTAGCCAGAGCAATCAGGCAACAAAAAGACATAAAAGGAATATGTACAGGAAAGGAAGAAGTCAAATAGTTATTATTTGTAGATGACATGATCCTCTACTTACAAGACGCAAAAAATTCCACCAAAAGCCTCCTAGAAGTGATAACTGAATTCAGGAGCATAGCGGGATACAAAATCAACACGTAAAAATCAATAGTGTTTCTATACACTAACAATGAATTCACTGAGAAGGAAATTAGGAAAACAATACCATTCACAACAGGTCAAGAAAAATTAAATACTTAGCAATTCACCTAACCAAGGAAGTAAAAGACCTCTACAATGAAAATTTCCGTCTCCAAAAGGAAATCATCAGGAAGACATCAGAAAATGGAAAGATATCCCCTGTTCCTGGGTAGGCAGAAATAATACTGTCAAAATGATACTTCCAAAACTAATATGCAGATTTAATGCAATCCCAGTCAAAATACCAGCAGCATTTCTCACAGATCTAGTAAAAACAATCCTAAAATTCATATGGAACCAGAAGAGACCCAGAATACCAAAAGCAATCCTAGGTAACAAAAACAAAGCAGGAGGCATCACAATCCCAGATTTGAAGTCATACTACAAAGCTGCTATGATTAAAATGGCGTGGTACTGGCACAAAAACAGGCATGTGGATCAAGAGAACAGAATAGAGAAAGCAGAAACAACCCCAGGCACATCCAGCTATTTGATCTCTGAAAAAGAGGCCAAAGACATATATTGGAAGAAAGACAGCCTCTTTAATAAGTGATGCTGGGGAATTGGGTATCCATTTGCAGAAGACTGAGTCTGGATCCATGTCTTCACCATGTACTAAACTAAAATCAAAATGAAAAAAAATCTAAAAATTAAAACAGAGACACATAATCTGCTGGAAGATAAAATAGGTAAAACTCTTGAAGACATAGGTGTATGCCAGGACTTTCTGAACAGGACCCCCAGGGCAGAAGAAATAATACTGGAATCATATCAAATTAAAAAGCTTCGGTACAACAAAAGAAACAACCAACAGAGTGAAGAGACAATCTTCAGAATGGAAAAAAACTTTGCCAGCTATTCCTTGGACAGAGGCCTAACATCTACATATATAAAGAACTAAAAAAAAAAAAAAGGCTCCCCCAAATAAAAGATTCAGTTAAAAAAAATGAGAAAGTGAAATGAATAGACACATCTCAGAAGAAGTATAAATGGCCAATAAACATGTGAAAAAATGTTCAACACTGCAGGCCATTAGAGAAATGAAAATTAAAACTACATTGAGATACCCCAAAGAATGGCTACCATTGAAAAATCAAGTAACAAATGCTGATAAGGATGTGGGAAAAAAGAAACTCCACTACATTGTTGATGGATTCATCAGAAAACTAAAAATAGAAATTCCATTTGACTCTGGTATCCCTCTTCTAGGTATCTTCCCAAAAGATTTAAAGGCATCATATAATAGGGACACATGCATACCCATGTTTACAATAGTGGAATTTATAATAGTTAGGTTTTGGAAGCAGTATATATGTCCATCAATAGATGAATGGATAAAGAAAATGCACAGCGGAGTACTACTCTGCCTTAAAAATAAACTTGAAGCATTTGTAGGCAGATGAATGCAACTTCAGAACATAATGTTAAGTCAAATAAATAAGACATACAAGCTTAAATATTGCACGATTCTTCTTACATAAGAAATTCAAAATTTATATATACATAAAGAGCAAAATAAAGGATAAACAGAGTAGGGAGAAATTCAAATAACTTCTGAAATTATTGTTTCAAAAATATTTTAAGATATATGCTAATTTGCTTCATTGAAAAAAAGGTTCTGTCCTTTTTTCTTCTTTGTAAGAGGTTTTTTTTTGTTTTGTTTTTTCTTTTGTCTATGACTTGTACTCTGAGTAACATTTTGGCCATTCATTCGGGATTATGATACACAGTGTATTAACTATTGTTAATGAAATTTTATTTTTTCATAGAAGTAAAAAGACTGCATTTCACATTTTTATTGATATGTACTTGTTACATTAAAATGAAAAACACATTTTGAGATCATTTTTATGATCAATTGGTTGTAAATATATTCCCAGATCATTTTGTGATTTATTTCTTTGACATCTATTGATTTTCTAGATAATTTTCTATTTATAACTTGATTGCTTGGTGGTAAAAGAACATATTCTGTATATGATTTATGAAAATTTATTGCTCAACATTTGATCTTAGTTCATATTCCACATGCATTTGTTCTGTGTAGTGTTCTACAAATATAAATCACTGGTTATTAATATAGTCACACGAAATTTTATGCCTGGTGTTTTCATGGTGAATCCATTTTTTTTTTTTTTTTTTTACTTTTAACCACTGAATGTTGTCTTTTAGACAGAGCATCTATTTTTGTTGTTGTTGTTGTTTTTCTTTTCTTTTTTTTTCTTGGTCCTATCTTCTTATCTGTGCTTTTGTCATTGCTATGGTTAGTTCTAAATCTACCATATTTCTACCTTTTTTTTTTTTTTTTGGTTGATTTGTTTGTTGTCTGTTTTTAAGGGAAAGGAATGTATTATTTACTCAGTCTCCTTTACTGGTTTTCAGCTATGCCTTTTTTGTTCATTTTCGTAGTTGCTCTAGGGTTTATAATATGCATTAACATGTCATAATCTTTTGTATTAAACTATTCACACATAGTGTAACTTTGTAACAGTGTATTTCCATTTACATCCCTTTGTCTATGCTGTCATGTATTTCACTCCTATTGTTACAAAACCCACATTTCCACACTGACGTTGATTTGGCTTTTAACAATCAGTTGCCATTTTAAGAAAGAAAACAGTTTTTATATTTACTCACGTATTCACTATTTCTAGAGCTTTTATTCTTTCCCACAGATCTGAATTTCCACCTGGAAATTTCCCTAGCATGAACAAATTCTGTTCTTGTTTATATGTTTACATGAACATTTAAGGCAAATTTTGTGATATTTTCCTGTGTATATAATCTTTCATCAGTCCTCCCTATTAGCACTTCAAAGATGTGATATTTCTTCTAGCATTCGCTATTTCTGTCACTTGATTTGCTTTTAATGTGACGCTCCCCGATGTCCACTTTTAAGATTTCCTCTTTATTGTTCAAATTTAAGAGTTTGATTTTGTGTGTGTGTGTGACTACATATGGTTTTCTTTTTGTTTATCTTAGGGCATGCTAGATTCCTGGATCAGATTTTTAAAAATCAAATTTGTAAAAATTTCAGCCGGATTACTTGAAATATTCTTGCACCTTTCTCTATCCTTCTGTTAGTTCTTTCTCTTAAGTCTTTGAGGCTGTTGATAAAGATGAAATCCGCCCTTGATTCTGAATAAATTTAGATTTTTCAGGGGGGCTGGGGATCAAACTCAGGGCCTTGTGCTTACAAGGCAAGCACTCTACCATTGAGCTAAATCCTCAACCCCTTAGATTTGTAAATGTTCTTTTGTTCTGCTCTTAATCTCACCAATTTGGTTTTACTGTTTGAGTTTTTAAAATATAGTTTTTTTATCTTTCCTAGAACTATTTCTTATTTTATCTATCCTGTAGATCCTTTAATGGATTCTTAATTTAAAATCCTTATTTGCCAGTTCTAACATAGGAATTACTTTTGGATCTGTTTTTCTTGACCATGGATTACAATTTCATGTTTCTTTATATTCCTAGTAATTGTGGTTGATATTTTGTATCATCATTATATTTTAAAACTAGTCCCTCTACTAAGGAGGATGCAGCAGGAATACTCAAGTTCATATCTAAGGTTAGCCTGAAGAACTTAGTGAGATCCTATATAAAAAAAACCAAAAACCTTAAAAGCCCTGGGTTTCAGTCTTAAGAGTCAGGTGATATAGTAAAAAAGTTTTTGTTGTTTTTGATGTTCAAATATCATGAGTCAAAGCTCGTGGTTTTAGGGATGAAAAAGGTATTCTTAGCTTAGAGAAGTATAATTTTGCATAGCAGACACGACGAGTGAGACAAAAGAATGTGATCAAGTTAAAATGGTGTAATTCCATGCTACAATCCCTGTCCCAAGATGCCACCTTGCAATTCTAAGAATCATGTATAGAAAGAAGTCTGTCAAAGAAAAATCGTTTCTTCCCAATTTTTGTTATAAAGCAATGAAAAATTCCCAAGTCTGCCTGCAGACTTCTCTTCTGGATTCAATGGCTTGCGACAGGTCATAAGCCCAAATGCAAATTAAAAACTGGCAAGGAGAACAGGACTACTTTGAAAAACTGACTTTAAATAACCAATTCTTACTCTTAGTCACCCAGAAATGAGTGGATACCTTTCTCTGCTAACAGAAAGGGAGGATGACTATTGGGTGGTTAATAGGCAGTATCCATTGTAATTGAATTTGACAGGAAGGAGAACCAGGATTTCAGAATTTGCAAGTTAAAAAGGACTTTTAATAAAAAAATTCTTCTCACACCTACAAGTCTTTTCAAGTTTTATCTAGATCCTTGATGTGAAAAAACCCGTATCAATAAATCCATGATCTTTGGATTACTGTTCTAAGCAGATGAATGTGGGGGGTAGGGATCCACAACTCTAAAAAGTATGCTTGGCCTTATATAGTCAAAGGCTATGTATTATTTTGATGGAAAAAATGTCAGAAACTTCAGGTGTGAGAGACCTCTGACAAAGTGGGAATTCATGACAAACTCCAACTGGAGCAAGAGATAGGAGCAGTATCTTCTTAATTGTAAGAAACACAATACAAATGAAACATAAACTACTTACACTGAATTTCAAATATCCCAAATGTCATAAATGTACTGAATTTAGAATGTTATTACAATGGGAACACACCCACACACACCCACACTCGCAGTGCTGGGGAATCAAATGTAGGGTCTTGTGCATGCTAGGCAAGTATTCCACCACTGAGCTATGTCCAAAGCTCCTGTATCTATATTTAAACCACAATCATAAGGCAAATATACTTTTAAAACTGTAAAAATATGGACTCAGTAATGTCAGGAAATAAAGCAAAATCACAACAAATACAGTGAGGATTCACACATTGAGAATATTTCATTTAATAGTCACTGTATTTAGGAAAACATACTTTGTCCCACACCACTACTTTTCATTGGGTGATTCAGTCTAGTGGGGGAAGAGAGACACATAATTGATAGCCTAAGGGTCCAAGTGATGAAACAGAACACGAGACAGGTGTATTTTGAGGTGGGTCATGAGGAAGCAGGCTACGCAAATATAGGATATCCTAAGATTGTCAAATTGAAGGACACTGATGGAAGGTGAGGAATTGGAGAGGGCCAAGTCTTTATCTTTTCTCTCAAACATTAGGTTAACAAGTAATCTGTGTGGACTAATTGCTATTCCTACTCGGCTCTCTTCCTAAAGAAAGATCATGGAATAGCCCACCAGCACAGGTAAACTGTGTATCCTGAGAAAAATAATGTCCTTATTAAGCAAATGTACAGTTATAATTCCCTTATAACCAGACTGCTTGCTTCAAGCCTCCTTTGATGGCAACTGCAGAGCTGCTCTATCTTATAAACTAGGGACGGGAGAGTCAGAGGTGAAGTAACTCGCAGAAAAGTGGTAGACCCAGAATTCTGCTGGTTTAACTCCCGAAGCTATGGTCCAAAACTCCTATGTATATGGACAGAATGATTGCTTTTATATATCTACTAGTCTGGGCTACAAGGTGCCCCAATATTTGGTAAAACTTACTCTGGTGGTTTGTCCTCGAGGGTGTTCTTGGATGAAATTAACACTTATTATCAGTAGACTGAGAAAAGCAGTTTGCCTTCCCTAGTATTGCTGGCCCCCATGCAATCAACTGAAGGCTTGAATAAAAACAAAAATGTTAACCTCCCTAGTAAGAATTCCTCCTGCCTGACTGCAGTGTGCTGGGACACTGGTCTTTTCCTGAATTTGGACTGAAACTGAAATACTGGCTCTGAGTTTCAAATCTGCTGGATTTTGGGCTGAAATCTAGGCTGTCTGTTCTCCTGGTTGCCAGGCTTTTTGAGTGGTACTGGAATTAGCCATCACCATTCCTGGGTCTCCAGCTTGTTGATTACAGATCTCAGAACTTCTCAGCTTCCACAGTCATGTGAACCACCTGCTTACTTACTTATCTCTACCTATATATCCTGTTGTTTCTTTTTCTCTAGAGAACCCTGATAAACACATCGATTAAGACCAAGAAAGAAATAGGACCCATGTTTAACAGAGATTATTCTTGTAGCAGAACAGACAATACACTGAAGTAGTAAGGGTTTGGTGGTCAGATATTATCCTAGTGAGTGGACCTGAATGTACAAAATTGGGGGGAGACTCCACATTATAGATTGCCAAAGGCATGCAACTATTTAATACTGATTACAGTAAAATACCCCTAAGTGTTACTAAATATAGGTTCATGGACTAAACTGTGTCAGTCTCCAGTTCATGTTGAATCTTCTAACCCCAGTGTGATATTTAGCGATCAGTCCTTTGAGACAATAAGGTTTAGGTGAGGCCATGAGAGTGGGGGCCCCCATTAAGATGTCCTTATAAAAAGGGACACCACAGTCTGTCCCTCTTCTCTTCACCGTGTGAGGACTTCAATGAGGCCATCTAATGCCAGGAAGAGGCCCCTTAGCAGAAACTAGTTATGCTGGCACCCTAATCTTGGATTTCCAGCATCCAGAACTGTGAGAAAATAAACGTTATTTAAGGCACCCAGTCTATGGTATTTTGTTATGGCAGACTGACAAAGCTCAGACAGTATCCAAACTGTAAGAACCATAATCTCTTGCATTTGGATTATTACCTTTAATTCAAGTAACGTCACTGATCAATGAAACCGGGGGGAGGGGGAATCTATGTCTGCTGAAGACAAAGAAAAGGCTCTAAATGTATAAATTGTGAAATTGTGCTATGTAGCTTTAAAAAAAATGTGTCTTTTATGAGCAATGATATGACTATAGAGTCTATAACAGATCATGCCTCTACAACCATGAACTCAGTTCTCAGAGGAGACTGGTATCATTTTACCGCTGCAAACACTAATCTAAGCAGGCGATGCTGCCACACAGGGAGTATCTGGTTCTTTTCACTTCTTTTTAAATTCAGTGTCTTTTATGAATAATCAAAAGCAGCAAAAGCCAACACTGTCAAGCCAGCATTTTAAAACCAGAGAGTAAAAAGTGACATTTGACTTTACTTAGTTTCAGGACTGTTATTCAATGCTTAACTAAAACCAATACTGATTTGGAAGCAGTAGCTAAGTTTCTTGATACTTCTGGAGCAAAACGTGACTGCTGATATGCAGAAATACTCTGGACTTTCTGGTGGTTGGCGGAATGGTGGCCCCAGGTGGAACACTGGCAGATGGCGTGATGTGCACTGATGTCTGCATGTGTGCTATACAAGAAAACCTAGAAACCAGGCAAGTCTTTGTTCAGACACTAAATATCCTTGATCAATGAAGGTTGATGTTTGAATCTACAGGATAACAGATATATGGTTCAAAAGTAAATATGAGTTTTAGACACTTAGTAATACCTTTACCAGATGTTATTTAAGGAGACCCTAAGGAATTTTTTCTTAAATTAAAAAATACATTATTAATAATTTCTCCATCTTTATTTTTTCCTCTAATGTGAACAATTATAAAATAATCTATATCCACTATGTCCTAAATAAAATTTCAAGTACTACTGTGCATTTGATAGCTGAGATGGTAGAGGGGAGAACTGTAGCTATAATCCCTGGTAGGAGAAATTTTCAGGTCCCTGATGATCTACTACAGTATAATCAGAAAAAGAAGATAATCTTTTGTGATTTTGTTAGGAAGTTCAGGAACTGAATGATGACCTGGAGGACTCTGGCTTCTTGGGGAAATTAGTTAAATGGGTGGGTATAGAGGGATTAATTTGGGTAAACTCTTTAGAGATTTAAAAATCTGCTAGATAAAATAGATGGTTCTTACTAGAAAGAAAACTAAATTGTCTCTACTTATGGGAATAACTCCTGTAATACCAGGAAACAGCAGGCATACATACATTTTAATGAGTCTAAATTATTCGAAACTTAGCATAGCTAAGAATCAATAAACAGAGGAGTAAGAACTTAGAATTCTTTTAACCTAGAACATTCTTTTCAGAAAAGAAAATACTGTAAAACAAACATTTTAATGAGACCTGTATTTGAGATGTTACAAAGTTTAGGAATTCTGAAAGATTTTAACTAAGAATTATAAAAAACAGGTGATTTTAAAACAGCAGTTTGTTAAGAATTCTATCATTACTGAGAAGAATGTAAGAATATATATTATGAGAAAGATTGCTGGGCTGTTTCCATATTTACTGTTTCATGTATTTGGATTTAAGTCTAGCTAGCAACAAACTTAAATGAAGGTCACAGCAAATGAAACTTTTTTCTATCACATTGCATAGAACAAGCTACAAGTTCCTGATGTGAGGAGAAAAAATTAGTGAACTAAGTATTAAATCTAAGCATGATTTTCCACAGCCAAATACAATTAAATGCCCAATTTAAAATATTTGATCTTGTGCTTATATAAAGTGGATAGTCTTATTTTTACAGAATTTCTATTTAGAACAACTGCCAAAGCAATGGCTGTATTTTTAATGGCTTTGTAGAATTAATTTGCTATATATTTCTAGGGAAAAAAAAAAAAAAGATACCCAAACCCATTTGACTGACATTCTGCTTGCTTTTTGAGACTCTCGTCCAAAATATTATGACATCTCTTGCTTTTCCTTGAATGGTATTCACTTTCTGGATTCCTTAATACCCTAGTATTCTTTCTCTTTCACTCACCTGACAAGCTCTAGGCTCCCATGGCAGAGCTGGAGAACAACTAGACCACCGCAGGATGCAAGGCAAATATTTCCAAAACCTGTATTTACCAAAAATAATTTTTGAACTGTTTTCTATTGCCTTTTAAAAAATGGTTTACCCCCTCATCATTGAAAACAAGGATTTTATCTTCCTAATTCTGATACTT
The DNA here is from genome assembly GCA_004026905.1 of Hystrix cristata. NCBI lineage: Eukaryota > Metazoa > Chordata > Mammalia > Rodentia > Hystricidae > Hystrix > Hystrix cristata. The sequence goes on from PVJO010000168.1 coordinate 95,836, forward strand.
TAAAACATATGTAACTTATAAAAATTTTAATACAGTTAATTCATTTTTTCCCCTTAACTCAGTTTAATGTGAGAATTTTATTATTTGAGCTATATGGAAATTCTTTTACTCGATACATAGCAATATGAATTAAACACATTGAAACACATATATATTGAATGAGATGCTCCAAACCTAGAATGCATATAAAAATAATTACACATATTTCACACTAGAAAAATCTGATAATGAAATGGTATAATATACATTTACAACTGCATATTTAAAAAACAATTTGCAAGAATATAAATACACTCACCTTTTCCCTTTTTCTATCCTTTGGCCAAATGACACTTAAAAGAATTGTTCGAGAGTATCAATATATTTTAAGAGAAGGTTTTTAAAAATTCCTCAGATTAAGTTTGTCAAAGAATAACATTTTTATTTTAAAGTAAAATTTCCACTACTCTTTGACTTCAGGAATGAGGTTTTTCCTTTCTATATTGCTCTTGGGAAATTTTAGATTACCTATGGTTCCTTCCCCTATCATATACACAAGAATTCTCACACTTAACTTTATAATTAAACTGACAAGAACATGCTCATTGCCACCACACCAGCAGTGGAGATCAGAAGTATACTAAGTAGGGGAGGACTGGAAGCAAGCAGCAACGAAATGTAGCATCTGTAGGGAACATAAAAGAAGCAAAACTGACAAAACAACCGTTTTCTTGTCACCCTGTGCTAATGTCACAGTGTCAGTGATCATATTCCTCCTCTCAGGCAGAAAAGTCCACCACCGCCCCTCTGGTATGTCATTTTCTCTTATAGTCTCTTGGATGATTTCTTATGAGGTATCCTTACCTCCATGAAATTAGTTCATGAAAAAGCACTGCCCTTACACTGCATTTTGGTACTTGATGATTTTCTTTGTGCCCACAGCAATGTTTTCTGTGGTTTTATATCCAGTCATCAGGCAAGTACGGGTAACGGAACTACCAAAAGCACAGAGATTACAGGAGAGAGCAAAATATTTAAATAAAGCATCAGGCTGCGGCTTTTACATGGAGATTAATTAAAACTAATTTACAAGTTAAGACAAAAAAGTCCTGAAACTTGGGGTTTCATTTAGACTGAAGAAATCAGTATCGAGCATACCATACAGTTTACAAAACTCTTTTGCATAAAACTCATAATCTCATTTGAGCTCTTGACATCTTATAACCAGACATTATACCATACTTAGATGTGGTGTATATCTGGGTGTCAAACACTGTACTGGCTCTACAACACAGTAATGCTGTGAACGTGAGGATACTGCTTAAATGCTTTGTATCTTGGTTCCTCGATATGAAGTGTGAGGACGATGACTGTCCCTATCACATAGCTGTTGTGGTATTAAGTGAGATAATGCATATAAACACTTTAATATAGTGCCTGGTCCATAGTAAAGGATCAACAATTGCTATTATTGTTATCATTGTTTTACAGGTCAAGAGAGAGCCTAGTAAAGATTAAATTCAAAGTCACAAGATTATTAAGTGGCAAAATTAGAAGAATTCTAATCTGGATATATTCATACTACCTGTATTATCTATGATATCTATCTTTAACTAGAGTATTATCCTTTTGCACTATTTTTAAAGTTTATATTTGCAACTGAAAATGATATTTGAGTTTTGACAGACTGAGTGGTATTATTAACATCATTTATTCACTGCTCTATCTCCGAGCTCCAGGACAGTATTTGACAGAAGCATAAATAACTGTTGCATGAATGGAGGTTTAAAGTTAAAAAAATCAACTTTAAAATATGTCCTTGATAGTTGGATTCATTTTGCTCTGACATGCTTCCCTTTTTAGTATTGAGTATAACTAAACAGTGTAGTATAAGTCATCTGTCCAAAAAACAGAGATTTTTTTTCAAGATTCAGAGTAAGAAATGAAAGACTATAAGGCCTTGAATAGCTTTATTGAAATCTGTATAAATAAACATGCACATTTCAAATGTAAACTCAAGTGAACCCAAGTGCGACAAAATCTTAACCTCTGTCATGCAGGAGGTTAGTTTACATTAAAAAAAAAAAAATGAAAGAAAAAAGAAAAAAACCAAAAGCAGCTTTTAAAATACCAGGATGAAAAACCAGCTTTAATATCAAGGTATAAAGCAAAGCCACGATCAACATACCTCATTTATCCTGGTCAAATGCATTTTTTCTTTTAACTTTTAAATGCTAACATAAATAAATAATTTACCAAAATGTGCACTCACAGAGTGAACTTTTATTTACAATACACAATTTATAATCTATTGTATTTGATTAGTTCAAGTGAAGAACATTATACTTTTTGCTTTAGTAACAGTGGGACACAAAGCAATTTCTCAGGTAGTCGATATGTGAAATGTGCCCCAGCATTTAGATTTTCTATTAAAGGCAGTATTGTATGCCAATCCACAATACATTCTTTCAACTAGATCAAAGGGAAAAAAAGCAGCAAATGAAAATGTTTCAAATGTTCACACATATATTTGGCATCCTGGATCCTTGAATGTGGTGAACTAAAATCAAATTCAAGGTTTCTATGCTTTATATACTGTACAGGTTCTGACTCTGGAACATGCAAATGCCATTTCTCTTATAACAAGTTACCTTCTGAGAAAAGCTGTAAGGCTATGGTGAATTCCATCAGGAACACACAAAGAAAGTTAACAGACCTACCTTTATAGCCAATTGTTGATTAATGATTTAAAGGCTAGTATATGAAAAAAATCTCTCGTCTAAGCTTGATGCAATTATTACTATGGTACAGAATAATATTGAGTCTGTCCGTATATTACAATAATTAGGAGACCTAGAAGGTGTCAAGTTACCACAAAAAATGGGTAGAGAAAAACAGACAACAAAAATTTTAATTTTGGACCAACACCAGATTAAAGATATGCATTTTAAAGCAAAACAAAATTCAATGTCTAAAGAACAGATCCTGCTACTAATAAAAAATACTTACATGTAACTGAAAAAGGACTAGATGGAGTGTGAAATCTAGAACCTGTTTCCATAGTGGCAGTAAGATGAATATAATATTCTGGATTTTTAATGATACTACAAAATGAAAGTACTTTTTCCAAGATTGTTTCTTGTATCATGATTTGGATTTTTAATTGGCCCATACTGATTACCAGAGACAGATTTGGAAATTTGGTTTTCCACAAATACTACTGCAGTATCTATGTCACACTGACACTGCAGCTAATACCAAATATTATATGGCAGCCTAATGCACATGAACTAATTATCGAAAAAGTAAGTTCAGTCAACAGTTTTCTTGCAGTATTATTAAAGCAAAATAAATGACCAACATCCACAAATTTAACATTTGTCATCAATTAACTCACATCCAAAAAATTAAGGAAAACATAATTCATCAAAACAGCAGCAAACTTAAAAGGGATTTATTTGTGATTTCCTATATATATTTAGCTTGTGAATACAAGACTGTAAATGTATTAAGAGACAATTTCTGTTAAAGTTTTCATTGTGTTTCACTTCAAGTACTGCACAAGTTAAAATCTGATAAAGGATTTACATTCGGTTATCTGAAACTCTCCATCTCAGACTTTTGTTTTAATGTGGTGGGTAACTTCATTTTCATAGACACCACCAACAAGAAAGTCTCTCTTATGGCTTCTAGGACTTTCATTAATTAGTGTGCATACAGTTTTCATTTTCTATATCATTGTCATTATCATTGCTATCTTCATCACTTTCTAACGGGATGCCTGTGGCAGCTGAAGCACCTTTAGTTTCTCGGTCAAGAGGAAAAAAGCCAGTTCCACTGAAAGTGTCTTGTCTCTGATAGAAGAGCACATATGCTGCTTTGGACTGTTAAAATAAACAAAGAATGTTAAAGCATTCATTATTCTTAAAGATCACACCAAATATACTTTAGCTGGCAACCACTTTTGGTGACAAGGCATAAATCAAACAGTAAAACCACATACAGTCAAATAGATGTTGTTAAAATTGACTGACCATAAGAGGTAATTTCTATATATAAAGCAAGAATGGTCGCTGGAATTAAATTTTTTTTTTTGGTGCTGGGGATTGAACTCAGGACCTTGCACTTGTAAGGTAAGCACTCTAACCACTGAGCAAGTCCATGGACTCTGGAAGTAAAGTATTTTATTCTCTCCTATGTTATTTGAGCCGAGAAATAAATGCGGCAAACCTAGAGTTAGTCAAACATGAAATAGAATTTTATGCCTTTCTTCTTTTTGTATAAGGAAAAAATGAACATCTACATAATACTAGTTTCATCCTGTGTTTGTTCTAGAATCAACTTTTCCTAATGTATGAAGAATATTTTCAATCAAACATCATTTATATCTTTGGGTGGGGCACTGCTGAGTATCTTTAATCACTGTGTATCTTTAATGAGTCTTTCTCTGCTAGACTTTTCTCTCTGACATTAAAAAATAAAATTTTTTCCCATCATAAATCCTTTACCATTCTACCTTCCATTCTAGCTGACACCTACCTCCTCTTCCCCAGAGCTATGCTAAATCTGTATCAATTACTCCCTCTTATGCATACTACTCAACTCAATGTACTCTAACTTCTGCCCAAACCATCCTAATGAAATGACTTTCACTAATAAAAAACCTATATCATGCCTTCTGAATTTCTTTCGGTCAGTTTTTCTCTCTCACTACTTTTCATCAGTTTTTGGCTTCTGTAACACCGCTTCTCAGATCTGCTATTCTCTCTGCAGGTTCTCAGACTCTGCCTACCTTTCTTTCTGTTTGTATGCCCTCACTAGGTGACTCATTCATACCTACGGTTTCACCTGCTACTTAAGGCTGACAACTGAAACTTAAAATTTACATCAGTTCTCACCCCTGAACTCCAGTCTTATTAGCAGTACTAGCAGATGGAAATGTCTACAACGTAGCTGTCATTCAGGCATCTCAAACTTCAACAGTGCATTTTCTTCCTGTATTCCCAATTTTTGTGAATAGCGAAGTAAGAATCATCTTCAACTTCTCTCTCTCTGCATCACTCCTTCTGTATCTTTCTTTATACTGTTAATTCTATGCAGTAAGTGGTAGGCCCAGAATTCTGCTGGTTTAACTCCCAAGGCTATGGTCCAAAACTCCTATGTACATGGACAGAATGATGATTGCTTTTATATATCTACTAGTCTGGGCTACAAGGTGCCCAAATATTTGGTAAAACTTATTCTGGTGGGTTTTCCCTGAGGATGTTCTCGAGTTCACACTCTTTATCTAACTATCACTAATTTAATTGCTTAAATTACTGTGATAGCCCCCTTTCTTTACTCAAGTCTCTTCAAATCTATCTTCTTCAATGTTCTCAGAAAGATATTAAGATACAAATTTGATGTTATTGTATTACTTAACAATCATTTAATGTCTGCTCACCGTCTTTAAGAACACACCCAAACAACTAGGATTTCAATTTTCTTTATCTGCACACTAAATTTACCTCCAGCCTAATTTTTCCCCACATTCTCACCAAGAGTATCTCTTTGCAATCATAACAAATGATCTGCTGTTGCCCTGAAATGTCTTATTTTGTCATTCCTTGCTTTTTCAGGTAGTATTCTCTTCCCTTACCACACGTTTGCTCCTGTTGTTTAATTTAGTATTATGTGTACTAGCAGACTAACACCAAATGGCAATTTTACCACAAGGACTCCCCTGCCCTGGTCTTCTTTCCTTACACCTGAAATGTGAGTTGAGACAGCAGTCCCTTCTCTGTGGTGGCCAAAGAAAGCTATCTAATGGAATCTACTGTATTATAGTTACTAATTTGCCTGTCTTTACAAGGTAAGCCTCTAGAAATCAGAGCTAGCTGTTTGGAATGGAGTCCTATATACAGTTCATTCTAAACAGGGTTCAAAGTTTATATACATACACCCACATAACTATCTGTAAACACTTAAATAACTGCTGAGTAGTGTGGGCAATTTTAGATGTCTGGATTGGAAGATTAAAGACAATAATAGAACTGCAAAGTAGGAGACAAAAGAAAAAAGTTCAAACAAAGTAGAAATGTTAATTTAGGCATATACACCTTTTAAAAAACAGTGTAGTGTTCAAGTAGCTCTTTGTTATAGGGAGGTAAGCAATAGAATATATATGTATGTATGCTTACAGTCACGTGTGCTGCATGATGACATTTTGTCAATAACAGACACCATATATCCATATATGACAGCTGTACCATAAAATTATAATATAGTCTAGGTATAATATTATCTAGGTTTGTGTAAGTAAATTCTATTACGTTTGCATAAAAATCATGTGTATATATATGAACACACAAACACAAACACACACACACACTCTCTCTCTCAGGGAGTGTGAGGGAGGAGAGGAAAAGGGAGAGGATATGGGAGGGAGAGGAGAGGAAAAGAAAAACAATTCAAATTAATCTGCCATAGGCTTTAAAGCATAATACACTAAAAAGCTAGTCCCAGCCCTCAAGGAAATATATAATTTAATCTGTGAAAGTACAGGAGTCAGTGTTTCCCAAATCAGCAGAAAACCTTCTGTATTGGAAAATCAATTTTCTCATTCTTTGTAATACTGTAACCAATGGGTAAAAGTTATAAAGATGCAACATTTATATAAAAACAAACCATTATCAAACAATTTTTAGCTTTCTTTTTCGAAGAGACTACAGTCATCTGCCATCTAAAAAATGTTCTCTGATATGAAGCACAACAAATGTGGATGATAAATGAATGTCAATGTGAACAAATGTAACTGCCTCATTTTTCTACTAGTCAGAAAATATCAAGTAACAAGTATATAAGGGTTAATCTTACAAAAATTTCTCTAGTCATACTATTTTATGTTTAAATGCCTGTTGTAAGAATTAAAAATCATATGTATAGCAAGGCACTGAGCACCGTCCCCCCAGCGTTCTGGTTTTAAACAGTCAAGGTCTAAAAAGGCGTGAGCTAAACCTACTTTCTAGAAGAAAACTAATTTTCATTAGAAACTCTACCCATAAATGAAAATGACCAAAAATGTTTTTACACTGTAATGTGTACCTCTTAGTGGGCAAGTTTTAAAGACACATTTCCACTTACAGGACAATTTTATATATTTTTAAATCAAAGTAAGTGTCTTTTAGGTACCAGAATGCAGACTATATATTCCATTGGTCCCTTTTATTAATATGTGTGTGTGTGTGTGTGTGTGTGTGTGTGTGTGTGTGTATTTTGGGGATTGAATTCAAGGCCTTGTGCATGTAAACATATATACATGTAAACATACTCTGTACTACTGGAGCTACAGAAACTATATCACTTCCCTTTTGTTAATTTATAATCATACCTTAAAACAGTTGATTCCATAATTTTTAAGAGATATAAGGTACACTTACCACAATTTGGTCTTCAGATGCACTGGAAACACTACTGTCATCAAAATAGTACCACTTTCCGTCATCTTTATTTTTTGCAAAAGCGGTATCTAAGGAAAAAATAGAATTACTTCTGTGACTAAAATGATGCACGATTTTCTGAGAAAATATTCAAAACTATACTTGTCTACATAGGAATAATTATTAAGATTACATGATGACCATCTATATGAGGCCTAATTATTACACATTTGACTGATTCAAGATTTTTAGAATAATTTCCTATAATCTAGATACCTATGATATTTTTCATTTTGACTTTTATCAACTCAGGGAAAACCAGAACAGATTCATTATTTTTTAGATTCACAGAATAACAACACTGAACATGACAAATGGTATTTAACATTTATTTTGTGATTATGGTGTACCAGGCACAGTGCTATGCACTTTACACATACTATCCTGTAAAGAAGGTATTATCATTATTCTTATTCCCACTTCAGAAGTGGAAAATTAAAGGCTCCCAAAAGAGGTTAATTTGCTCAATGTAGTATAACTTATGCAGCAAAATTAGGATTTAAACCCATGTCTATCTCTGTCTAACCCAACGTTTGTAATTTTAACTACTGATTAAATCTCCTGTACATTTTCTTTTCTGACAACTCTACTCATTTATTTGTGTGTCTGTGTGCGTGTGTGTGTTTTGTTGGTACTAGAAACTGAACACAGGACCTTGTGCATGCTAGGTAAGCACTCCACCAGTCCTTTAATTTTTTGAGACAGGGTGTTGCTAAACTACCAGGCTGGCATCGAACCTGTGATCCTCCTGCTTTAGCCTTCTGAGTGACTGAGATTACAGGTGTGTACCACTGATAATTTGTAATTTTTTTGTAATATTTTTAAAAACCAGAATCTCAGTTTCTAAAATAAGGACACACACACACACACACACACACACACACACACACACACTTCTCTTCTTCCAATTACAAAACAAAAATTATTCCTCTTCTGTTTCAGACATAAGAAATTGAGGCAGTTAGTCATGGTACAGCTGAAATCAAAGGGCAACATACTTTATATTAAGTTACCTGACTAGTGTGTGTGTAAAGTACTTTAAAAGTAAGTTAAATATTAATTTAGGACAGCCCTTCTACCTTTGGTGAAGCTCTACCAGTAGTCAGAAGCCAAAAATAAAATCAAATAACCAAGCCAAACAACCAAAAAAAGAGACAAGGATTTGAACTGTAAATTGTTTATTTAACAACTTACTAAGCACTTCCCATGTGAAAGAAATGTCTTACATTCTACCCGCTGTTAGTTGTATCTCCCCAAAAGTCAACCAAGGAGGAAAAAACTAGAAAAACAGGGGGGAAATAAGAGTTGAAGGAAAAAAACTGAGTGGCAGCAACAATGAGAAGACAGGTTAAAAAGAAGCTTTTAAGTCCCACACATGAGACAATCATTGCCTGGTTCTTTGTCACAGAAATCAGCAATCTCAGGCAATAGGAATTAGAAGTGTAGTGTTTAAAAGTCCTTTTGGGCTAACAAAATGGCAACTAGTATGGCTGTACTCATTGATTAAAAATCAGCCTTGACAAGAAGTTAAAGGAAATAGTCATGGGCTGAAGAGCTTCCTTCTGAATACAATCGATAAGCTTAAAGTATAAGAGACATAGAGAACTTTGTGCCTGAATGGGGAAAACTTAAAACAGACCACGCGTGAGGCCACCTTGGAAGCATCAAACTCTTGAAGATTAATGTAACAGAAATCAGGCTTCCAACTGCTATATCAAATTAAGCACATGATGGCAGTATTAAAAAACCCCATGATTTTGAAAACTAAGTATATGATTAAATAACTCTGGGCTAATTATAAAATCATAGAGGAAAAAAAATACATAGAACTGAAAAGATAATGAAAATGTTACATTTCAAAATTCATGAGCTAGAGCTAAAGCAGGACTTGGTGGGAAATTTATAGTTCTAATTATAGCCTTCAAAAAAAAACAAAACAAAACAATGGAAAACAAAAGCTAAACATTCAGTCCAAGACGTTAAAACAAGAGCAACATAGTAAAATCTAAGTCGCAGGAAGAAAAATGTAATACTTTTGAGTGTGCCCTCCTGATTTTCTCCCCTTCCAACTATCTAGGACTTCTGCTAAACTGTGAAGGAGGTAAAGGAGAAAAATGAACTCTGAGGGAATAAATACAGTAAGAAATTTAATAAAATGAAAACTACTTTGAAAAGATTATTAAGATGAACTTCCTAGTAGACTGATAAAAAAGAAAAGTATGAAAAAAGAAAAAACATACCATAAGATTACTATAAACAACTGTTCTAAAATAAACTGGAAAACTTGGACAAAATGAATATATTTTTAGAAAAATAGAAAATGTCAAAATATATACAAAAGGAAAAAGAAAGCTGACTAGATCAATATGTAGAACATAAATAAAAACATTTATGGAAGTAAAGACCAAATGGTTTGACAGGTGAATTCCAGTAAGCTTTCATGAACAGTCAAATCCTAGATTGTACTCAGTATTGCAGGAAGTAGAAAACAGAAAAGCATCCCAGCTTGTGTTATGGCTATAATCTTGACTCCAAAATGAAATAACAGTAATATAAAAAATTAAAAGATCATTTCACTTGAATGAAATTTTAACAATTTTAATCAGTTAATGAAATAAAAGAAAATCACAAAAAGACAAGATACATCCTAGGAATGTAAATACAGTTCAACAGAAAAATCTGTCAAGTGGAGACCATAGACTCTTATAGTCAACCTAGAGAGCAATCTGGTAGCATTTAAACACTAATTTAAACCTGATCTCACTTCTAGGTACAGAGCTCAAAGAAATTCTCACCTGTGAGACTACAAAAAAACAGTGTTTATCAGGCTTATGGTGTCAGAAAGGTAAAGGCAATTTGGATGTCCATCATGAGGTGAATGCAGACAAAAATATGGTAGATGTAAAACCTTGGCTGGTAAGAAGCAAAAGACCTAAACAGACACAAAGTAACTGAAGACCTATGTGTCAACAGAAAAAAGATACACTGAGATAATATAGCACCATACTAAAACGATTTATAATAGCACATACACCAAAAATGCTAGAATGAGAAAGAAAGAAGTGGAAAGGACAGGCAGCCCAAATGGACAACAATGCTTCTTCCTGTGCCTTGAACTAAGGAATATGATTAATTCAATTTTTTATATCTGATGCAAAACAAAAACAAAACCAAAAACAGGTCCAAAAGTTGATTCACTCATTGATCATTATTGGACAGCTATTATATGCAAGATACATTTGACATTTTATCTTTAAGAAATACTATCATAAAGAAAAAAGCTCTACAGTTATTCAAACACTATGATTTGGGTTAAAAGGTTAAACTGTCAACTTACAGTGTCCTCCTCCCATTCCTCCATAGTGGTTGGAAACAGCAATCAAATTATAGCGGCAAGGACCTGCATTTGGATTAATTAGGAATTCCGACATATCCAAGTCACTGTTTAAAAAAGAAGAAAAGTAAATTTTATATTTTCCCTAAGTGCAATTTTAAAAAATATAACGAATTCTTCTCCCTTCTGCCAGTGTTGATACTCACATGTACATTCACTGATATACCACTGAAAAAATTACCAAGAGCCAAGTACTTATAAAAGAAATCATACATGTACCTTTGAGATTTGGATGTTTTGGCAAAACTTTGGCTAGGGGTTGAGAATTTAAGAATGCACCAATGATGATGTGATTCAAATTAATGTTTTCATGCAAATACATGTACCTTTAAGTACAACAGGAAAAATAATTACTAACGTTTACTATCTGAGACCAATGGATTATTTTTGTTTTAAAATAATTTCCAAGAATGCTTTCCATAAAGAAAAATAACGAGATAGTGAAAAATAACTCTCTTAGAAATTTTTAAGAATTTAAATATATTAAAACCTAATTTCCCCTCAAATTTTCTTGATTTTGATGACCCGTGTACCAGAGATGGGCAACATCTTTGAATGCAACTGACCATTCATAATCTTATTGTGTATGAATTCGGAACACAATCATTTTGTAAGTAGTTCAGTATTATTTCTAGTGATTACTGCCCCTCGGAGTACAAAGGGCTTGAATTCAGGGCCTTTGTACCAAGATACATCCAAGCCCTTACCTAAAAAAAATTTTTTTTTTAAAAGATAGGGTCTCCCTAGATTGGTGAGTTGCCCGGTTTGGGCTTGAACTTGCAATTCTCCTGGCTCAATCCCTCAAAGTGCTGGGATTTCAGGTGTGTACCATCATGTCCAGTAGAGACATATTTGAAATTTAAAATCATTACTGCTTTTTAGCAAGCCAAAAAATAAAAACAATGACTGTATGAGATGCTGGAGCATATGCCTATAATCCTAAAAGTCTGGGATAGGCTAAGACAGGAGGATCAAGAGTTTGAACCCAGGTTGGGCAATTTAGGAACTCAGACCCTGTCTCAAAAAATACAAAATAAAAAGGACTAGGGACAGGGCTCAATGTGAAGACCTGGATTCAATCCTCAGTAACAAAGCGGGGAAAAAATAAAAAAAAATCAAATGTCTTTAATACAGTCTACCATTAAAATAAAATAAAAATTAATTAAAATAAAATTAAAAATAAAACTAAAAAAATAGAATCTACCATTCTTGTTTTTACATTGTCAAAATGCTATATTCTTTAAATGGCTCACAGTTTTGTTAAAGAGAAAATACTCCCCCCACCTTTTTTGCTCAAAGATTGGAATGAGCAACCCAATACATATTTTATTTATTTAATTTTAAAATTTTGCAACAGAGTCTTTTTTTGTTAAATTGCCCACACTAGGTTTGAACTTGTGACCTTTCCATCTTAGCCTTCCAGAGTGCTAGCAATAACTATAGGTATGTGCTACCATGTCCGGTTCCAATAAATATGTTCAATTTTACATAATCTGTGTCCTTCCAATCACCGTTATGTCTACTTCTGTCTTTAGTATTTGTCTGCTTACAGTTTCAAGTAAGTTTTGGTCTAAGAATATGATCAAAATATACCCTCACGTTCTTTTTTGCACAATGAAATAGTACTAAGTTCTAGGGGAAAAGTATTGTGTGAAGTTCCTCCTGTTAAATGACTAAGTGAATCACAGTACAATGTTACCTGCTCTCCTGAGTACTCAACTGTGTTGAGTGAAAGCTAAAAAATAAGACACTACAAATATGTTGCCTCTAGACATCTTTATACCTTTTTACAAATATGTCATACCATGCAATAAGAAAAGTGAAGGATAATGCAAATCAGGATGATTTATTTCATTACTACGTCATCCTTCTAAACAATTCCATTATCCTATTTTTGTGTTATTTTACTCCTTTGGGGGAAAAAACACATTTAAGAATAACTGATGAGAAATGAAATAATTCCTAGGAAAAACAAAACCACTAAATTGATACAGTATCTGAGAATTATAAATGGAACCAATGAACCCATAAGGTTATGTAATACAGAAGTATATCTTCCTTTGGTCTTTGGAAACTCTCTAAGAAAGAATACAAATTGTTAGAACTACTTGAACTGAAAAACTGAAATTCAATCCAATGGTATCTGATGTTTATTAAGATATAACAAAAAGCATGAAATAAGTTTGAAAAAAGAACACTTAATGTTTATTAACTATAAGTTAAACTTACTTGATAGGAAAATCAACTAAAGTATCCAACTTGTCTCTCATATACCGACTGTAAGAAAATCGTTTGAGATGTACCACAAGTACTGGAGGGAGGGACCATAAATCCAATTTCTTTGTGGCTTGCTGATGTTCTTTACAATTTGGACAATACCTACAAATGGAAAGAAATATTTAAAGTTTGACAGAAATACAAACAACAATCAACTGCCATTAATAAGCACAATAAACAAACACTTTGGGAAATTCTACATTTTTTCAGTAATTATTGTATGCCTACTGTATGCCAGCCTGAAAGCAACTCATTATTTTTATCTTTAGTACAAATAATTTTTAACCATTATAAATTAATAGCAAATAAATACTGAAATAAATGATGAGCGGTACATTATTTATTTACATTTCAGTATGCTAAAAAGACACAGATGTATCCCAGATAGACATAGAGACATAGGTATTACAACATCTCAAAACTTCTGGGTTCTAATGCAATGATACTGCAAAATGTTGCACTGTATTTTTCTTAAAAAGGTCTCTTGAAATGGCTGTGCAGCTAAAAATTCTTGGGAGACATAATTATTAATAGTAAAATGACTATTAGGGAAATAATAGTAAAGAGATTGAAGCTTATCACTGAAATAATACTTTGAAAGATGTTCTCATTCCTTTTAATATAATTTGAGAAAATGCTGATTTAAAGTCTTGAAACAATGATTTAACTTTGTTTCTTACCAAGGATCTTCAGCACCAAGCTTTTCTTTTGTCGTAAAAAGTTCAATGCAATCTTTTAATTTCACAAAGGGTTTTTTAGGAGGTTTATATTCCACACTTTCATGTTTTTCAAAATCCTAAAGAGAAGTATTTCTTGAGTTAAGAGAACAAATGAAACAAAACTCATTTTAGTGATACCATCTTACTACGAATAATAATGAAAACTAAACTTTCTCAAAAGAATCATAAAGCTTATATAAGCTGAGATTTACATCACTCTTCTTAATAACTCCTGAGTAAACCTACATGGATAACAACATGTAAACAGAACAAAAAAAAGATTCGTGACTTTTTTTTACTGGCAAGATAAACATTTGACAGAAGCAAAATAATATAACAAAAGAGTATGATTAACTCTACTAATCAAAGTAAATAAATAAAAGGTAAGTAAGTGCTAACTTACCTCTGCAGCATTTTCATCAAAGTATCTTTTTTTCAATTCAGGATCCCAATCCAAAGCAAGAAAAGATCTTTCTAAGGTAGAAAACACATTTTTTTCTTTAAAATTTAATATCCCTTAGTATTAAAATTAATGTATTTTAATATTAGGATATATATCAGCATACACAAGAAGCAATCTTAGGTGATTAGGGCATACAGCCATTTCCAAGCCAATGAAATAATCTGAGAGTTAAAAAAAAAAAAAAAAGATACAGGGGTTGAGGATTTAGCTTAAGTGGTAGAGTGCTTGCCTAGCAAGCAGAAGGCTCTGAGCTCAATTCCCAGCACCAAAACAATGAAAGCAGAACAAAGCAAAAAGATACAGAGCTTAAGCCTGAAGTGCAACATCACTTCAATAAACACTGATATGTGTTTTACTCCATTTGGATATTAAGACTTAAAAATTTCAGATAGAAAAGTTAATGGCATTTTTCATGATAGGCCTGAATTTCATGGTTTTCAACTAAAAATTTAACACACATGGCTCAAGTTCAAGCCATTTTTCACAAATACTTACCATCTAGCCTAAGCTGCCTGTCATCAAATCTTATATGCCTGATATCATCTTTGATATAGTTGATATCAGTATTGCCTAAATTGTTGAACTGGAATGTAAACAATCGTTTTTTGTGTCCCGTGAGTTGACCTTTGCAAGTTTCTTCAGTGCATAACCCATTTTCAGAATCATTATCTCCTCCAACTGAATCTTCAGATTGGCTGTTTTCATTTTCTGAGGGAAGTTCTTGATCCTGACTGGATTCATCATCTGGTTCATCTGTTTCCATTTCACCTAATTTTAGATAGTAGAGATTTTAAATAAACTCAGCATTGCATTTAAAATTTATTATTACTTTTCCCAGGTGTGCAGACACTTTTTAGTTCCACAATCTCCATCATCTTAACATTTTCTCTGAGGCAATAATCTAATTGAAATACTTCTACAATTTAACAGCAAAGTCTTACTTGGTGAACCTTCTTCATGTATGCCATTTGGGCCATTCCCATTAATATTTTGGTCCTTACAGCAATGTAGGGATCCTTCGGTTTCTTCAGTTTCAGTAGATATTTTGACATATCGGCTTAAATAAAGTAAGAAATCAAACAAGTTCAGCACTGCAGAGGTTTAAAAATAAGTTTCCCATCCTGTCAATAAAATGAAACCTTTTGATGCAGTAACACTGGTCATTTAGTAGACTCAAAAACACAAAGTCAAGTTTATGATGTAGTATCATATGTACAACTCACTAGTAATTTGTCTTTTGGTTATCTTTATACAGAGAATTTATTCGTTACTTCTAGACTTTTACATGTTTTGTATATTAAAAGTTTGTTGTAAATAATTTTGCAATTTAAAAAATACTTTAAAAAAAGACCCTCATTTATGTATTACCGTTAACAACACTTGTATTTGTATAATGTGCTTTAAAAAGATTTTTTTTTTGGTGATGCTGACAGTGAAACACAGAAGTATAACATGATCTTCATGTATAAGTCATGGAACTTCAAGATTGGATATATAAGAAATACATATCCAATTGGATATACAAGAATTGGATATATAAGAAATAATACTAAACATGTCAGCTATAAAAAAATAAAGGGATCAAATGGTATTCATGATTACCTTATGATTCAAGGTTTACAGGAAGGCAAAAAAGTGGGCTCTCTTACTATCAATCATGAAAATTCATCCTTTTAAGTAATTAATATGAGTTCCCAAATTGGTAGTGTATATAAAGAAATAAAGCAATTGGGCACACAGACTATAGTTATTGATAAATTCCTATTGCCTTTCAATTGGAAACTTTTGGTATAAAACAACTAAGACTACATGTTTCCTGGATTTGATATTACCTCATTAATGTGTTTTATATGATCAATAAAGTGGATTAAACTATAACTTGATTCTTTTTTGGGGGTGGTGCTGGGGATCCAACTCAGGGCCTTGTGCTTGTTAGGCAAGCACTCTACTACTAAGCTAAATCCCCAACCCCTATAATCTGTTTCTTATGCCTTCTTTTTCTTTCTGCATGGTGCTGAGGATCAAACTCGGGCCCTCATACATGCTGGGAATGTGCTCTGCCACTGAGCTATATCCTTAACCTCTATAATCTGATTTTTAAAACTGCTACTTATCTAAATGAAGCTGTGGTAGTAGAGACTTGTTTAAATGACATTCTGGTAGTGTCTTGCATGTTTACTTTTGCTAGCTATTTTGTATTTTATTCCCTCATTCATTCATTCATTCATTTATTTATTTCACTTACCACATTCTCAAAAGGAGTAGATTATAAAGTTTATCTTCTGTATTGTTTCGTGGTACGGCCATAAGAAAAGGCTGACCAAAAAGAGAAGAACCAGTATGGTGGGTATAACTTGAGTGTCTAAATTTTTCTCGTAGGCAAACAGGAATAATCACATGCTCTGTATCTTCTGTCCTATTGATATTAATTTCAAACCTATAAGGAAAAAATTGACTATGAATTCCAAACTTGTTATTTCTTTTTTTCCCTCAAGTAAGAATATTTTGCACAATAAATTTTATACTTACACATAAATATCATCCCGTTCCATAATACTACTAAGGTTTTCATCCACAGCAAATATTCTGTGAAATCTGTGATTGTATATATCAGTAACTATCATCTAGAAGGAAATAAATTTCTATTAAGCTGGTTTTACAACACTGAAAACTAAACACCAACTTATATACTTCAACCCCAGAAGCATCTTACCTTATCTGCAGGGACTCCTGATAAACCAGACAATGCTGTACAAAGATCTAGTATATTTCCAATTTTGGGGACAACCACTTTGTACTAAAAAACAAAAAAATTGTAATGATTTCATTACTATGGACAAAAGACTGAGCAGATGAGAACGAGCTCGTTTGGCTTGGAACGTCTGTCTGCAGTCTTGCTATCACCCGGGTAACAGCGTCCTGATGAAGAGACATCCCGGTCTTACTGCTCCAGGCTCAATTCAAGCACCGTACTTGGACTTAAATGTAGTCAACCTCCCGGACTTTGTCATGACATAAAACTGCTGCTTTTTTGGTGGGAGTGCCAGGGATCAAACTCATGGATTTGTGCTTGCTAGGCAAGAGCTCTACCACTGAGCTAAGCTCCCAACTCCTTTCCTGATATCTTAAACTCCAACGAGGTTACTTTCTAACCACTACTTATTGCTTCTCCTGGAAACATAATCTTATTTATTCTTGGCTCACATTGAAATTTCTGGTTCTTATGACATTCGGTTTCCTCCTGCTGCTTTTATACGCTTTCATCCAGACCCCATGCTCTTCATCACTTCTACTGCACCTTTGCAAACCCTACAATGTCTTCATTACTAAGTTCTACTTTAGTTGAACCTTTTCAGAGCTGTTCAGATATGCTGGAGGAAATTTCCCAACTTTAGTGGCTGGGGTGCTACAAATCCTTACTGCCCAATCTCAACTGGACTTTCAACACCACCCAAGATTATTCTGTGTACCACTTATTTGCTTCTATCTTTTCTCACAATTACTATTTTAAATCTTCTCCATTCTTTAGCTTCCTATTTTAACACTTCTACCTTCACTATCAGAAGAACATCCATGTTGCCAAAAAACAGAAGCCTCTCAGCTGGAAAATGCTCAAATTCCAGTCCTATTAGACACTCATTTGAATCAATAAAAAGTTTTTTTTTTCTGTCTCCTGGAACACATGGGAAGGCAGACATCTCTCCATTCAAAGCTAACCCTAGCATCTCTGCTCTGATTTCAATTTTACTTTTTCTGAAACCTAAACTCAACAATTATTCTTTCTTCCATTTCATCTTAACCATTTTGCGTAAGTATTCAGATATATATGTCTTTCGAAGAAAACAAAACACAAAGAACAAAATGGAAGAGATAAATAGGAAATATGGAGAGGTTCAAATACTTCCCCAAATTACAAATTCCATTATCTTAAAAATATTTCAATATACATGTTAATTGGCTTCATTTATACCACTAGTTTATCTTATAGTTCACTGAAAAGAAAGATTGGTGTTATTATCTGTTTCTTTTTTGTAAAAATCATTTTGGTTTGTGTCCTGTATTCTGACTAAATACTTTGAAGATAATGATACACAGTGTAGTAACTGTTGTTATTCTATTATTTGATTTTGAAATTTTATTTTTTCATAAAACAAAACAAAGAAGTCCTTCATTGCTTTTCCTGTAATAATTCCCTTTAATTATCCTCCTCTCTCTTCTTCTCTCAGTGACTTTAAGATCATCACACTGATTGTCATAACCTTCTTACTTCCCATTCACTTCTCAACTAACTTTCTGGCTTGTCTTCAACTCTTTATTTAGTCTATTTCCAAGTTATCAAATTTATACATTGCAATCTTTGTCAGTCCTTATTTTACTGATCTTTCTATATTATCAACTGCTGACAACACAATTCTTTAAAATGTTTCTTTATAACCCTACTACTTAATTCTTTTCTAGTGATATAAAAATATTCTTTTTGAAGCTGTCCTATATTGGTCTTCATTTTATTCTTTTTTTTGATACAGGATGTTGTTGTGTTGCCCAAGCTGGCTTTGAACTCACAATCCGCCTGACTAAGGCTGTGGAGTACCTGGGATTATAGGCACATGATGCTGTGCCCATGTGCCTTATTTTATATTAGTAACATACTGGGTTTTTGCATTGCTAGAGATGAATCCCAGGGGCTTGTGCAGGGCAGGTAGACACTGTGCACCTGAGATACATCCATAGCCCTGTACTTTAGAGTTTTGTCCCTTAACCCTCTTCTCAATCCTATGTATACTTCTTAGACTAGTTAACAATTACGATACATCATATAAAGAGAAGAAAGGATGAAAATCCCATGATCATCCTATTAGGTGTAGAAAAAGCCTTTGATAAAATCCAACATCCATTCATGATGAAAATCCTGAAGAAAATAGTACAGAAGTACCTTATCTCAACCTGGTAAGAGCCATTTATGACAAACCTACTGCCAACATCATATTAAAGTTTTCCCTTTAAAATCAGGAACAAGACAAGGATGTCCATTATCACCACTCCTGTTCAATACAGTACACAAATTATTAGCAAGAGCAATCAGGCAAGAGAAATAAATAAATGAGATACTACAGGAAAGAAAGATGTCAAATTACCATTATTTGCAGATGACATGACCCTTTACATAGAAAGACTCAAAACATTATACGGAAAGACTCCTGAATTAATAACCAAATACAGTAGCATAGCAGGATACAAAATCGACACACAAAAATCAATAGTGTTCCTGTATACCAATAATGAATTCACTGAGAAATCAGGAAATACCATTTGCAACAGAATTGAGAAAAATACTGAGAAATTAACCTAGCCAATGAAGTGAAAGACCTCTACAACAAAAACTATTATACTATGATAAAAGAGACAGAAGAAACATTAGAAAATGGGAAGATCCCGTCCCTGGAGAGGTAGAATGAACACCACCAAAATGGCCACACTTCTAAAACTGACACACAGATTAAAAACATCCCAATCACAATACTATTAGCATTCCTCTTAAACTACAGAAAACAATCCTAAAGTTCATACTGAACCAGAAGAGACCTAGATTAGCAAAAGCAAGCCTGGGCAACAAGAGAAAGCAGAGGAATTACAATCCTGGATTCCAAGTTATATTATAAAGCTACAATGGTAAAAACAGCATCATACTGACACAAAAAAGACATAAGGGTCAATGAAACAGAACAGAGGATGGAGAAATAATCCCAGACACATTCAGCTATCTAATCTCTGACAAAAGAGCCAAAAACATGAGCTGGATGAAGACCGTTTCTGTAACAAATGGTGCTGGGGAAACTAGCTATGCACATGCAGAAGATTGACGCTTGACCTGTATCCCTCACTATGTGCTAAACTAAAATCAAAATGGGTCAAAGATTTAAATACTAAAAAAGAAACACAACCCTCCTGGAAGATAAAAATAAGTAAAATTCCTTAAGATATAAGCATAGATAAGGAATTTCTAAACAGAACACAGTTGCACGAGAAAAAGCATCAAGAATCAACAATTGGAAATCATTATCAAATTAAAAAGCTTCTGCACAGCAAAGGAAACAACCAACAGAGTGAAGAGACAACCTCCAGAATGGGAACAAAATTTTGCCAATGATTTCATAGACAGAGGACTAATATCTAGGATATATAAAGAATTCAAAATAATTAGATGCTCCCCTAAGGCACTATCAAAAAATGGGCAAGTGAAATGAATAAGACACTTTGTGTGTGTGTGTGTGTGTGTGTGTGTGTGTGTGTGTGTGTGCGCGCGCGCGCGCGCGTGTGTGTGTGTGTGTGCTGGGCATAAAACTCAGGGCCTTGTGCTTGCTAGGCAAGCACTTTAACCACTGAGGTAAATCCCCAGCCCCAAGACACTTCTTAAAAGAAGTACAAATGGCCAAAAAATCAAAAATGTTCAACATGTCTGGCCATTAGAGAAATGCAAATTAAAACAACACTGAGATCCCACCTTATTTCAGAAAGAGTATATTAAGAAATCAAATATAATGGATGCTGGTGAAGCTGTGGGGATAAGGAACCTGTCTACGTTTCTGGTGGGGATGTAAATTAGTACAACCACTATGGAAATCAGTATGGCGATTTGTCAAAAAACTAAAATTAGAAATTCTATTAGATTCAGTTCTTCCCCTCTTAGGAATCTTCCCTAAAGAGGTAAAGATATCATATTACAGTGATACATATCTACCCATGTTTACAGCATCACAACTCATAATAGTTAAATCTTGAAAGTGGCCTATATGCTCATCAAAACATGAATGGCTAAAGAAAATATGGAATTTATACACAATGGACTACTACTTTCTCATAAAGAAGAATTTGTAGTCATTTGTAGCAAACTGAATGTACCTTGAGACTGTAATGTTAAGTGAAATAAATCAGTCACAGACAGTTAAATATAGCATGGTCTCTCCTTATATGAGAAACCCAAAATATAAATAAAGAATAAAATAAAAGATATTGGCAAACAAGGAGATAGATCTTTTGCAAAAGGGAAGGGGACCAAGAGATACAGGAAGAGGGGAGGGAAAGGGGATGAAAAAAAGAATTTAAAAAAAGGAGACAGATCTTTTGCAAATGGGAAGGGGACCCAGAGGCTAAAGGAGCAAGGAGGGAGGAAAGTAATAGGAGATGTAAAAAGAATTAAGATTTGTTGTGTACATGTACCACTTCCTCATGATAAATGTAATCATTACATACTACAAACCTATATCAATAAAAATACAATCTCAATAAACAGTTTTGGCTAGTTCTGGATTAGACCATTTGCTGTCCTAGTGTAATTATTAATTATAGCTTCTTTTAATTTCAAGAGATTTCTGGTTCATATGAAAAATCACAGGGTGCTATGGCTTGTGTCTTGATATCCCCTCAAAGCCTCATTTGGGCATAGGTGGGGCTTTTTCAGAGATGGCTGGATCTAGAGTGCGTGATGCTGGGAATAAGGGTGTGTGATTATTAAATTAGACCACTGATTGGTTTGGAATAGTTCTGGGGGCAGGTAGCCTAGATAGAATATAAAAGGGACAGAAAAAAGTTGATATTACCACTAGTTCCTTGCTGCTTGTTTGCTGCTTGCTACTTTCTGCATGCCCTATTTTGCCATGGACTATTCATCCTCCATGATGCTCCTCTGCCATGCCACCCTGTCTTGGAGCCAGCCAACTATGGACTGAAACCTCTACAAACTGTAAGCCAAATAAACCTTTCCTCCTTTAACTTCTGAGTGTCAGGTATTTTGTTTCAGCAATGAGAAAAGTAAAGGGTGACCCTAGTCTTAAGTGATCTCATCCTTTGAAACCAGTGACTACTATCTTTAAAGACCTCACTTCTTCATTTAAATCTCAAGTACAGATTCTCCCTCCTCCTGTCTAAATACATAACCTTAATGCCTACTGAATTATCTCCATGGAAATGTTTGTCCTGAGTCTCAAAGTCAACATGTCCAACATTAAATACTCAGGCTATGTTAAGTCATCATGATTAATTTTAAGAGTTTTTTTTCCAACTTATTCTTACTATAGCCTATTAAAACAAATGGCACCACTATCTCCTAAAATTTCTACCCAGTAAATTTGGCATCATCTTTGAATATATTTACGTATTTTCACTTTTCACATTCAACTAGTTTATCAAATTGCTAACCTGGACACTAATCTTGAGTTTAAACTCTTGTCATCTGTTAACACTCCTAAAGCCTCTTAATTGATCTTAGTACTTCTGATCTACACCTTTCCTATTCAATATCTGCTATACTCAGAATTTTTCTTCTCAAACACAAGTCTAGCTATATAATCTCTATACTTAATAATCTTTCATGGCTCCTGTAATCTAAATAAAATTTCCTATGAAGACATCAAAGATCTCAGGGCTTTAAGTCCTGCTTATCATATTTGCTACCTCTAGATACCAGCATGGGCCACATCCTCTCTTGCCTTCAGACCTTTGTACATGTTCTTTTCTTGGACTCTAATGGCTTTATTCTCAGTTTTCCCCTGTTTGTAACAATCATTTTTCAGCTTCATCACCAGTTTGTGTAGGTTACTCTTTGAGCTCTTTTAGTATCCTGCTCTAGTACTTCTCACACACTATGAAATTCTTGAGAACAAGGACTAGATGAGAAACACCACCTTGGATAGTATAAGAGCCCAACATATAAATATGTTGAATATTGATAACTAATAAACTTCTATACCTTAAATCAATTTCTTTTTGTTTTGTTTTGTTTTGTTTTTTGGTGCTGGGGATTGGGCCTTGGGCTTGCAAGGCAAGTACTCTAACCCCTGAGCTAAATCCCCAGCCCCTAATTTCAATGATGGAAAAACTCACCAAGTAGGCTCAGTCAGCTAATTTTACTTCCTTATCAGCTGGTTAAACTATAGCATTAATGAGGGTATCATTTTGTACTTAAGTTTCTATTGCTTCCAAGTGGGAAAAAAAATCTAATTGGCCTGTGCTGATCATGGCTCTAACTTCTACAAATTTATATCCTTGGTCATCAAGTGAGAAAATAAATAAATCAATGAAATTTGTATTGCTGGAAAAATGATTTAAAGGCCAAATTACAAAAGAATATTATGCACATAACTTACAGGCTAATGTGTAACTTGAATGCAACCTGTGTTGCTGAATAATAAAGATTATTCATATTACTGGCACGGGAATGTATTGTCTTTAACAAGTCTGCTGTAGAGAAATACAGCATCTACATTTATTTTTTGTTGCAATATATTTTTACACATTTTAACTCATTTTTCTATAGTCTTGGTCCACTGGTATTAACTGGAAAATTACAAACTGGAGAGGTAACGGTATAGTTTAGCACTGATGTAGTTTGTCTCCACTGAAAAGAATATGCATGATCCTGTATTTATAAGCAAGTGCTTAAGTGAGTATTAAGGACACAATTTTAAAATGTGACCAGATATTCTTTTCTGGTGAGAAGTAAAAGCAATTTTTTATATTGATCATGCTAATAAGTAAGGCCAAGCTGAGTACCATGCTGATAAATCTGGTACTCAGCACTACCAAACAAGAAGGCATTAGGTTCAATGAGTTCATGAAGGACACATATAAGCAGCAGCAAATGAAATACCAATACATGATTTTTCTTGACTAGGCTTTAATTACTTTTAGTGAAAATACATTTTTAAGAACGCTGCATATGTTCTTGTTAGTAAACCCAAACACTGTCCTGCATGAATGATAATCAAAGCATAACCTTCATATAGATTTCATGACTGTTATGCATACACGAACTTTAACTATTTGGCTGCAAACCTAAACTCAGGATTTATAGAAAATAATTTTCTAAAGTAGGAATCCTGTCTTCCCTGTTCAGTAAACAAAGCTTTATACTCAGAAAGTGCCCAATAAAATACACGAGTGAATAAAATTTGATTACTTCTGCTTAATATCTATGAGCCATAAGTATTAGAAATGCAAAGATTTGTAAGTTCTCTATCTTCAAAGGACTCAATGGTTTATAAAAGACCAAAGTAAGCTGAATGTCAAGATAATAATTTGCCAAGTGCTGTAATGGAATTTAGGGGAATAGGAACAGAAAAAGAAGAAGCTACTTTCATTTTGAGGGGTTGAGTTTCAAGAAAGATTTGATTAATAAAGAAGGGAGAAAATATAGTACTTTGCTCAGACAATGTAAAATAATCCAAAACACTGGCAAAGGAATCAGGCAGACAATTGACATTAACGCTTACCACAGGAATTTTGTATAGAATAAGGAATATTTGAAACTAAGTATAAAGATTAACATATTAAACCAGGATTTTTAGTTTAAATGAATTTCCATTTCTAAGTTTTTTTTTTTTTTTTTTTTGAGACAGGCTGCATAGCCCAGGGTGGCCTCGAACTCGTGGCAACCCGCCTGCCTTTGCCTCCCAAGTGCTGGGATTACAGGCCTGTGCCACCAAGCTCAGCCTCTTCTAAAATAAAATGTCTAAAATTTACAGGTATTAAAATATACTATGGTACTGTCAGCAGGCCACGGCAGCACATTCTTGCAATCCTAGCACTGTGGAGGGCTCTGGTGGGAGGATCTTGAATTTGAGCCCATACTGGGCAATTTAGTGAGATGCCCATCTCAAAATAAAAAAATAAAAAAAAGGCCTGGGGATAGAGCTCAGTGCAAAGGCCCTGGGTTCAATCCCCAATACTGGAAATAATAATTTTTAATCTCTGTAAGCTAAACCAAATATCTCAGTTTCTTTCTTTGTTTTGAATACTTGGGAATAAGCCCAGGCCTGGTCAGCTATGCCCTCCCTACTCCCCACTTTCTGGACTCTTGCTAAATGGTTCAGGCTGGCCTCAAACTCAATTCTTCTGCCTGAGCCTCCCAAGCAGTCAGTTTTCTTGGATGAAAAAAAGTGTTTGAGAATTTTGTTTCTACATGATGTCCTTTACCCTTTTTCAAGATTCTAAAAAATTATACTGATTTCTGAAATATGAAAAAATATTATAAAATCTCATATAACAAAAATTATCAAATTGTGCTTGAGGATGCAACAATAAATTTTTATAATTGGTCAACATTAAATTTTTTCAATAAAAGTAACAAATGCAAAGAAAATAATCATTACTTACCTGCATAGGTTTAGTAAGTGGATCCATTCTCACTAAATAAACTTCCAATGTACGTTCTTTCTTCATGGGTAACGGAAGTGTCAAGTAACAAAAAGGATCAAATGTTACTGAAATTTTAGCACACTCAGGACAAACTAAAGTTGATTTGAAAAGGCCATGAAATATATCTACTATGATAGAATCATTTCTTTTTAGATGGTTTTCCCAGGCTTCTTCAGCAACCACCTACAAGGAAAACAGACACAAATTATAAAGAGGTATAGAGAAATACCATAATAGAGATAGTGTAATAATATAATGCGGTTTACCTTATCTGGTCTTCCATCAGCATCTTTTAACTGTATATATGGTTTTTTCCTAATTCTGTTCAAATCCTCATGTAGCCCATCTAATAGGAAAGCTAGTAGTTCCTGACAATCTTGCTGCTGATAGCCAGAGAACTGAGGTGCAAAACGTCCTACCTGTGTCTGGTAAAAAAGCAAAACCATAAAATCAGCTAGAGATAAGACTCTTTACCAAGTATAAAATTCACCTTCATTATTCATGGATTCTGCATTTGTGAACTTGCTTACTTACTAAAATTTCTTTGTAACTACAAAATCAAACTGAGATGCTTTCACAGTCATTTGTAGATATTTATGCTCAGAATGTGGAAAAATAAAAGTCATCCAAAGTGCATACTCAGAATGTGGAAAAATAAGAGTCATCCAAAGTGCATACTCCCAGGTGGGGAACAAGGTGATGGTCTACCTTTTTGTTTCACGTTTCATACTATATAAATAAGTGCTCTTTTGTAGTTAAATCAGTGCTACTTTTTCCTCTCACACATTTGTGTGTTTTTTGGTTTTGTTGGTGCTGTTATTTCTGTGTTTAAAACAGGGCTAAAGGATAGTGCTGAAGTGTTGGCTAGGAACCTTAAATGCAAAAAGGTGTGTATGGAGAAAATATTGCTAAATAAGCCTCATTCAGGCGTAAGTTATATTCTATCGGCTGTGAATTCGATGTCAGTGAATCAACAACATATCAAAGCAGGTGTCTTTAAACAGAAAAACACACAGAACAAAGTTATGCACTGATTGGTGGAAATGCTGTGATCAGAGGCTTGGCAGAGTCAAACCCTACACATTCCCTAGGAAAAACAATTCAGTTTTTGTTGTTTCAGTGTTTGTGGTGACTTTACAGAAAATTATTGTGAATAACTAACACTGACTGTACTTCTACAAAACAGAATAAATTGTATTTTGTTCTGCATTGCCAGTAAGCATTCAGTGAAGCTTATCTAAGGGACAAAATTGACCAACGCATGGAATTCTTAAAAAAAGGGTATAAGTGTCTTTGCTATTATTGGGTCTTAGGTTTCCTTGTCATTAATTGTTTTTTCACTGTTTGTCAAAGGAGTCTCCAATGTTCTTAATTCCTAGCTTTAGGTCTTCCTATTCCCTCTTATAAATGTCTGGAATACAAACAATATGATACAAATTGTCATCCTTGTTCTATTATATATAATTACAATTCTAAAAAGTACTTTGAAAATAACTGTAAAATACAAAAAATGTTAATGGACAAGAACAAGGAGAAAATACGGTAAAATTTATACAAAGGATTTGGAAAGACTGAAGACTAATGGTTTAAGAATATTTTGCTTTGGGTACTAGAAAAATAATTACAAATTTCTCTTTTATTTTCAGTGTGTAGAAAGATGAATTTCATAGAGATAACAGGAATATACATGTTCATATATAATTTTCCTATTCTTGGCAGTAATAGTTTTTGCTAAGACTGAAAAAGAAATGCAATAACACAGCAGGGTACAGTGGTACATGCCTGCAGTCCCAGAACTCTGGGAGGCTGAGGTAGGAGGATAGTGAGTTTGAGCCCAACCTGGGCAATTTAGTGAGACTTCAAATCAAATCAAAATCAAAAGTAAAAAAAGAGCTGAGGACGTAGTTCACTGTGAAAGCCTTAGTACCCCCCTCAAAAAAATAGTAGTATGAAGAACCAATATATTTACACAAAATTTACAGAAAGAAAATCTAGCAAAATGGAACTAATTGGAATGAGGGTAGGTTCGCGAGGCAGGTATTTTTTTTTTTGGTGCTGGGGATGGAACTCAGGGCCTTGTGCTTGCAAGGCAAGAACTCTAAACACTGAGCTAAATCCCCAGCCTAAATTCTTATAAAATATTTAAGCAGGTTTTTTAGGGGTTAATGTTATTCTAACATAGGTATGCAGATGGTTGTTGCTGTTTCTCTATAGTTGTTCTTGTATTGTACCAGTATTTCTTAGCCTTTTTTTTTTTTTAATTTTTCCTTCTCTTTTACTACCAGGCTCATTCCACACATTTTTAAACTAATCAACTATCCTGTCCCTGCCCTGACATTTTATATCACTAATATACTGCATACTTACTTACGTACCATGTTCTTTTGGAGGGCCAAAACCCATTGTAATAGCTACTATTTTTCATCTCTCCCCGCACGAACTAATTTTTGCCTCCTTTGGGATGACACTGACCTCATAAACAATGTATTTATCACACTAACCTTAAATGCTCTTGGGGTGACGTAGCTGAACTTCCCAGACCACATCTGCTTGATCAGTTCAGCATATGATTTGGCTATTTCACCTCTCATTCCTAAGGGATTGTCAAAATTCAGTTCTTCTTGATACTTATCATTGAGGAAATACTCAGTAAGTGGAGGTGTATTGCTCAAACACTGCAAAGAATAAAATATTATTTTCAAGTAGTAGTACCAATATACATACTTTCCTTAAAACATGTTAAAATGAAGAGAGGTACAAATTGATTTGCCATAACATATAGAGAAACATTTAAATGTTGGTCTCTTGCACTGAGTAACTGGTCAAATAAACGCTCAAATGATGTACTCAACTATTTCCCATATTTCAAATCAATTACTTATAATAAATAAAAATGCTAATATTTGTTGCTGCAAAATCTGCATTAATTTTAACCACAGCAAACTACCTGTTAATTGGGAGAGAAGCTCAGAGTTTTCTTTCCTTCTTTTACTTGATTGGTAGAAATTATGGATTGTCTACTCATCCCAGGCACCTGCAAATTAGCCTGAGTAGGTAAAAACTGAGATAGAGCGCAAGCAAGACATCATTTTAAAGAGGTACAGTCGGCTCTCTGTATCCATGGACTCAACCAACCGAAGACAGAAAAATACTTGGGAAAACCGTTCATCTGTCTTGAATATACAGACTTTTTTCCCTCTCATTATTTCCTAAATGATGCATAGCTTATGATACTATAATGATGCATAGCTATTTCCTAAATAGCTATGTCCATAGCATTTACATTAAGTATTACATGTAATCTGGAGATAATTTAAAGTATGCGAGAGCATGTACACATACTATACCATTTTATATAAAGGACTTGAGCATACATGGATTTTGGTACCAATTTCCCATGGATACCTGAGAGATGACTGTATTTACTGCTTTCACTGTCAGTTCCTTATGAAGAAAAAGCAGCCTTTAAACCGTGCATTTGGCCAACCAACTTTAAAGGAACAGTACAGACTAGCTGAGTCTGAGAAAACAAGTTTAGTTATGTGTACTCAGGGTATGTTTTTATTTTCCCAGGTCTTTAATATCACATCAACAGCCTTATTATTAAAACCATGAATAAATTAATTCTCCAACTCTTTTCCACTGTGAATTAAATAATTTAGTATCTAAAACAGTAGTTGCCATAATATTTAATTTCAAGATGAAATAATTTTAAATTGATACCCTATAATTTGATTTTAATATAAATTTGGTATTAATGTCTAGAGTATGAAAAGTCTGGTAGAGACATACAGTCATATAGGTAAGCTTTTTTTTTTTTTCCTGCAGATAGTTGTCTTGGAATCAGGTAGCAAAGTGCTATGTGAGAAACTAGTTGCTTGCATGTACAACAGTAAAAACTCACTTCAATGAGAGCCTACATTTATTTTGGGTGGTAGAGGGGAACATTACTGAGGATCAGGGCCTTGCCCTTGCTAGGCAAGCACTCTACCACTTGAACTAAGTCTCCAACCCCTTAGAGAACCTACATTTGTATTAGTGGAAATCAAAATGTTTCAAATCTTGGTTAACACTGACTTGTGTTTAGTAAAATAGGTGTGGTATCTATGAAAGGTTCAGCTGCTGAGTTCATACAGGTAATCTAGATGTTGTAAATTATGACTATACAGTATATCATGCATTATTTAGCTAAAACTCCAAAATAAGCACATTTAACTTAAGACTTTTTTTCCTCCCTAAAATGAAGTATCAGTTGCCCAGACTGGTCTTGAACTCTCAATCTTCACACCTCAACCTCTCAAGTAGCTGGTATTCTAGGCAAGTGCAAAGGAATAAATTATGGTGCTCAATGTTGTGGTTTCAATCATAAATCAATTTATGTTTATTCAAGTAATCATAATATCTATTTAGGAATTTTCTGAATAATAAAAATAATGTGACCTAAATTGGTAGTCTTGCCTTTATCCTCCAGGCAAAAGAAAGAACTACTTATGATACTATAAAATTTGTTATTTTATCATTCTTATAATCAGTTAAAAATATTTAGGGTGAGATATACAGGCTTTGAGAATCATTTACAAATCATTTTTAGTATAAATACTTTTATTTATATGAGCAAGAGGGAGATAGTGGTAAGTTATAGTTTAGGAGGAAATTAAGATAAAGGGTACTTCCCTAACTTTCTTCCCAACTCTTTTTACATCTCAACATCTCATATAATCTTACATTCCTCTTGAGTTTTCTTTTCTTTTCTTTAGTATTATATGAACTTTTAATTATAAACCCAGCAATGGAGGGAAGGCTAAACAACTAGAATACATTGTGACTACAAGAGCATAAATACCAGTACTTTTTAACATCACCTTATTTAGCACAAAAAAAAAAAACCCTAATGCTAAATAGACATATAGGTGAAATGAAGGTCAAATAGTGCTTTCCAACAACTATCATTTAGTTTTCAAATCCATACATGTGATCAGCTCAAATGTAAGGGCTATGCTAAGATGGTAACATTTCATTATTGTCTATAAATGCAATTATACAAATGACCTAATTTATGGCTTTACCAAATATATCAAAGAACCAAATTGTGCAAACATATATAATTCTTTAACTTTATTTTACTTAATTATTCATATATGCCGTTATCTTGCAAAAAAGCTTCCAAATACAACTGAAAAAAATTTAGCTTTCCAATAGCATCTGGAGAGATCTAAATCATGTTACTACCTTGCTATAAATCCTTTCATGGCTCTCCTTGTTTTCAGATTAGAATCCCAATACCTGAGATGGATCTGTATTTTGCTCAGCTATGTATCCTCATGGTTTGTCAATACTTTTTTTCCACTTTAGTCAGCCTTACTTGTGGTTCCTTGATCTCCATGCATCCTCTCACTCTGTAAGTTTGCAACTGTATCTACTTGAAAATGTACCTTTTTTGATTTACTAACTTCTATCAGTCCATCAAGATTCAGGTGTCTTGTCCAGGAAGCCTCCCTAGATTCCCTTAATACTAATTCCTCCTATATGTTTCTACATTGCTTAGTGCTCATTCTTATTTCAGCACTGATTTCATAATGTACAATAACTTTAGTTTTTAGTTTGTCTGTTTTGTGAAACAGACTGAAACTTCCATGAGTACGGGTACTATACCTTTTGCATTTCTAGCTCCAGCCCTGAGGACCATTTTAACAGGCACTTAGAATGTATACAATAAATATACACTTAATGAAAACAGTTTTGCCTATACTTACTCATGTATTTGTTCTCTCAGCTTTTAATCTTCTCCTTCAACATTTGATAAGTGCCCAATACATTTTTGTCAAATGAAATACTACTAAAAATACATTTGCTTGTAATGAATACTCTCAAAAGTTTTTTCAGTTACTCAAATATGAAACCAAAAAGAGCAGTACACATTAAAAACTTTTCCATCTTTTGTTTGAACTTTATTTAATCCATTAGCTACTTTGCAATGAGCACCTGTTTTGATTTTTTTTTTAGATCAGTACTTATTTTTATAGTGACATAGTTGGTTTGAAATTGATTTTAATTCAATTTTAACATACTAAACAACCACAAAACACAAAAAGTTTTAATGGTAAATAACTGCCAGTATTACCTGTGAAGATACTGTAACCAATATTTAAGTTTAAGCTATTCAGTTCTAAATGAGTCAAAAAATTGTGTTTGAACGCAATGTTTTAAAAATCTCTCAAGCTATACTTCTCTAACAATTTGTACAAACACATATAAATACAGAAATCGTAGTATAAAAACTAAGGTGATATCAGACTTTTCTCCCTTATTTTGAAAATACCATTGTAACAGGAGCTAAGTTCTTCAAATAATATAAGATCAACTAAATTTTTAAAAGTTTTATTGTAACTTTTGGTATAAATTTCAAGACATAATTGGAATGAAGATCAAACAATTAAAATATTTCCACAGTCCAAGCAGTGTTCTGTCAGTATTTAGCACTGTCAGTATCATTCTGGGAGAAAAAAAGCAACCAGTTTCTTAATCTGTAATTACTTTCTGCAACTCATTATCTGTTTCACATGAAGCTATCTTAGAGACATGAAAATCTTTTTGACTATAGCAAGAAAATTAGATACTTGAACTGGCTGCCATTTTTAAGAATAATTTTAATTAGTTTAATAATAAAAATCATAATCAGATTTCTTAAGGATCCTTGAGATTCTCCTACTATAAAAGTATCATTTGCCTATTAGATGAGACTGTCCAAAAGCAATTCCTTTCTTACACACACACACACACACACACACACACACACACACAAACACACAAAGTCCTTCATATGTCCTTTTAACCTCATTACATACTTTGAAAGATATGATATGGACTAAAAAAATCATACAACATGTGTTATACCTATGTGGATACATCTCTTACTGTCATTGTCCCCTGGAATGTAAAACTAAACACCCTTTCTTGACACACATGGCCGTTCTTAACAAACACATAAAAACATGATAAAAGTAGAAGAGTATATAAACAGTGTGAGTAAGTATGTTATTTTTGTGGCTGCTTCTGAGTTTTGTGACATGTCCACTAGTACTATGTTATTTGTAACTATGCCTCTGTTAATTTATTGAAGTTCCAACTCCCTGACACTGACAAATGTCAAAACCTCAGCTTTCAGGAAAACTAGATCTTATAATTCATCTTTAACAAAATGAGGCCCAAACATGAAGTAATGTTACTGATCATAAAACACATATACCTTAAATTTAATTTTGTTTCCATTACTACTGTGCCTATTTGGTCCTAAAATTGACTAGAATTGTGTCACTATCATGTCAAAAAATAAAGCAATAATCCTCGTCATACCATAGGGATGTATGCACAACCATGTTCATAGCAACACAATTTGTAATAGCTAAGTCTTGGAAACAACCTAAATGCCCGACAACCAATGAATGGCTAAAGAAAATGTGGTTTTTCTACACAATGGAGTACTACACAGCCATAAAAAG